>JAOVVO010000091.1:0-174087 GCA_028564675.1 Onchocerca lupi | reverse complement strand
GCAAATAAGTTTTTCCGAGCCTTAAAATCCTTTTTTTAAATAATCATTGATCCATGTCAGTTAAAAGATGCAAAATCATTTAAATAAACTTTATGTCAGTTATCACAATCCAAAATATTGTACGCAGAGTGATTTTAATGTTTAGCTCTATTTAACTTTTCTTACTATTTAATTTTCACAGCCAAACACAAATATGTTTTTCTTACGCGGAATTGAATAATGCCACTCCATCATACAATTCTCATCCTTTTTTTTTTTTTTACAGGTGAATGAAACTTGTTCCAAGGGAATGTTACTTTAAATGACATTAAAATTATTTCTCAAAAATATTTTGCTTTTTCATAAGATGCTGTTCAAGTACGAATTTTGGGTTATTTTTTAATTAAATCTCCCACACATCGTAGTTCTGGACTTCAGGTGTATTTTAATAATGCCGGAGAAATTTATTGTCGCTTGAGATTATTTATGATAAGAATTAGCTGAACTTATCCAATGAAGAAACATTAGGATACAAAGATTTATTGATGTACAGGTTTAAAATACATTCTATTTTCAGAACGCTTTAAAATTTCTTTTCCTCCAAATTAATAGATGCATCTTTACAGAAAATCATCAACATCTGACAGTAATACGATGAGCTTCCTTACCATTCTGTTTCTGGTATTCATGGTAGCATGTGTTGTGTATTCGCAACATTATCCTTACAATTCTAACTCTAACTATAATTCTAACTATAACCTTTACGATTATTACTATTACTATTACTATTACTACTACTATTACTATAATCCTAATTATTACTCTGGACCTCACTCTTTTCCTATTACTCCTGTACGGAAAACTACTACCTATTCAGTGGGAATTTTCCCTTCTAACATTGTAGGCTTCGGCTTGTAAGTTTATTCTTTCTAAATTTTCAATAAATTTTTACAGTTTAAATCAATTCAGTTTTATTTGAATCTTCTAATACAAACAATAATATCAATCGATATTTTTATAAGTTACTGAGCGTGAAAATACAATATGAGATTGACTTATGACAAATTTGAATTAATGGTTTAGTTAGTTAACATAATTAACATTTTCTGATCATCAACAAAGTTTCTCTTTCACTCTGCTTTTTGTCTGTAAGGTAAGTAATTTCCTTTCAAAGTCTTGAGTGGAGTGAGCTTGTATATGGCGAAATGCGGAATGTAATTTTCAGTCGACCGCAAGGATGAATCTCGCAATCCCAATGAAGACTCTACTGTGTATTAGTTTCATCTAATATTGACCCCTAGAGATCCACTCTTCTGCGCTTTATCATTCAATTATCATATTTTCAGGGGAGGAGCAGGTGGAATTTTAGCACAACTGGGTGCTGGTATCGGTGGTATATTGGGGCTTATCTTTGGGAAACAATAATATCAATAAAAGATATCTGTCCCTGAAGGCTTCTACTTTCTGCTTTGCTCGTTTATATTAATGTCTAATAAAACATAGCAATCTTTTATTTCACATGCACTAAACTCTTAACACGCAAAATTTGTTGCTGATTGGGAAGACAGAAAAGATGGGACGATAATTAGCAACGAATTACAAATTGCAATTTCCGCATATTACAAAATCAATAAAAATCAAAAAATTACAAAAGCATTATTAAGAATTGGCATTTATTTCACGTTTTGAACTTAAAAACATCAAATTTGAAACCTCATGCATGATACAAGAAGTAAATCAAGAGTAAAAAGATCAAATAACACCAATTAACAATACAAACTCAACAAAAATACAAAATTACAAATTGCTGAGACTAAATACTTCTGCCGCGGATCTTTTTAACCGTGACAGTTATTGAGATCTTGTTTCTTATTGCATTGTTCTCGATGCCTCAAATCTGCGTAATTAAACTATTATAACGAAAATTGATGATACAACACGTACGAAATAATTTAAAATATCAGCCGACCAAAAGCACAATTCTTAGATGATAACATAATCCAACCGATCCCGGGAGCACATCTTTCGAAAATGATCCTATGGTCAGGACCCTCTTCTTATTTATAGAGGGAGGATCCCGCTAAAATTTGATCTACAATAAGGCGCCATCTTTAGCGCATGAGAGCGCGTCTTTTTTGGCGCGTGACCTTGGCTACAACAAAGAATAAAGTTACAAAGCCACTTGACCTATAAACAAAGAAACATATTCACATCCAATAAGATTAACAAATCATTTGAAAATCAAGAATCACTTATTTCCTTGTGCTCCTCGCGATTTCAGCGACAACTTCGAATCTTAAAGGATTTACTTGAAATAGGGGTTGTTTTCTGATTAGATTATTAATTCAGAGCAGAAAAAAGCAGCGAACAGTATAAAAAGACAATTTTGATTATGATTGTGCATTTTGCATTCAAATAAACAAAATTTCGAATTTTTCAAATTTTCTTCCCTCATAACAAAGATTTCGATTATTTTCCCATCAGACAAATCAGTGCATATTTTATTTTAACAAATTATTTCTGCTTACCTTTTCCAGTCGTATTATATGTGAAATGTCTCGTTCAGTTTCTTCGTCTTATATTTTCCAAACATTTTTTGTTCCACCTGAAGTGATAGAAAGGAATGGAAAATGGAAATATAATAAAATGGAAAAAATCAAATTGTGTAACAAGTAAAATTGGGTTGTTGCATGATAGAAGGATTGCAAATCTTTTTGAAATTGAAAATTGATTGTACTGAAATTACTATCACTAAATGTTGCTCAATGCATCGAAGATTGAAATTTATTAATTTAACACAAATGGTCATTCACAATATCACTGACGATCTTATAACATCATATGATGAAAATGACGGACAATTAATTGCCTTTTTCCACAATTAATTTTCCTGTGTGTTAACATTCTTTTCCAAATAGCTGCGGTAACAATATTAAACAATGTAACTGAGCAGTTTAAACAAAATCATTCAAATAAATTTCATTTTAAACATAAAAGAAAATTCGAACTTTGTTCTAAACAAAGAAGTGCCAAAAACGCTCTATTCTGGCAAACATGAGAAACGAAATACCTTATGCAAATCTCCGTATTCTTATACAAAACAAAAAAATAACTTACAAACCGATAGCGGTGCTCCCAAAAAACTAAACATATTTATATATATTCTTTATCCTCTTTCAACTAAAGAACAGTTCTTAAAATATCAATTATTGAAACAAACACCAAGAATCAATACTTCAGCAACTTAAAAGTTTTAATCAATTCATCCAACATTCCTTTTCCTTCATACATTTATAATGTAATGATATTGTTTTCATCATTTTCTTCCTCGATAGAACGATTTTTTTCTCAGAAAAGCATAGAATTTATTTGAGGAATTGAAAACAATTAGAGTGAACTATTTGATAGCAAAGAGTTAAAACGCATTAAAAAAGTCTTCGACAATACATCTGATTCCTGGATATCTGTATCGCAGCAGCAGATCGATGGATAAATGTAGATACAAATGCGGAAAGCACATTCTTCGCAAAAATTAGCAAATAAATTACATATCCTTTAACAATTTCATGAAACCATAATGATGATTATCGAATGCCTCAGGTAAATAATTTGATCTCTTGCATTTTTCTTTCTCGAGTTCAACTATTCGTGATAAACATTACACTTCAAAATTCAACAATAACTGCCAGCTAATATAAGATAAGCTGTTTCATTTTTTCCAGCGCTTTGTAACTAATATGATAAATGCAGAGGAGGTTTCTTCTTTGAAATAATTTTAAAACATCGTTAATAACTCGTATTTTGTGAAAAAATCTAGAAAAAACATGAAAATTTTACCTGATCAACTGAAAGCTGCTTCTCTACTTTTGTTCAATAGAATCAGAATAGCGCACAAAACTATCTTTCCTCAGAAAACCTCATCATTAATGTTAGTTTTCAAAATGTTGAGAAAATTGAGCTCAGAAAAAGTGCATGCATTTACATGATTTTTTCATTATTTCGATGGATGTTAAATTACTATGTTATAATAGTTTATTAAAGGTTTTTAACGAATGGAATCTACATGTTTCAAAATCATTTCTCTAAATAAGAGAAGACAATAATGATATAACCAGTAACACTGCCAATCCAGGCTTTGAAGCTATGTCCGTAAATTTATCATAAAATATGGAACTCAGTACTAGGGCAAAGCAAAAAAAATATAATTAGTTATATATAGGAATATTAAAGGGCCAAACAGCGAAAAAATGTTGGAGAAGCCGAAAAGATGTAGTCAGTTGCATATAAGAATGTTAAAATAGCCAAATCAAAAAGATCAAAGGGTTAAAAAGATGAACATGTGCTGCAGACATTTCCTGATCCACAGATTAGCGAGATGAGATTAGTCAATCATGAAACGACATGCTATAGTCGGTAAAACCGAAATATTTTATAATACGAATATAACGAAATAATCAAAATATTCTTTATAGCAGAAATTTGTAATATTTCTCAGGCAAATGAATTATTTATTCACTTCTCGGTAGATCTTTGCTCTCATCCTTTCAATCCACTCAATCAGTTTCAGCTTAGTCTGGTTGAATTGGAGATTTTCTTGTTACTGTAGCTCGGCTAAGTCAATAATAATCTTCATTGGGTTTATACGACATTAAACACAATATCGCGCTTATATAATAGGATTAAATGAATAATCACGGTAAATAATAAAAAACATTAGCAGTCGTTTCAATGCTCAAGTTGTCATACTTTCCTTTCTGCCAGTCTTTATCTTTCCGCTTACTATAGCTGTTGCTTTTACCGAATTATCGTTCATGCTGCCGTCGAAACCTTCTTCGAAATTGAACTGCAACTGAACTGCCGCTGATACTGATTCGAAGACACTGCTCCCATTGAAGATACAGACATTAACCATGTAGATTCGAAAAGCTCCTTTTTATGTGGATAATCCTTAAGGCTTGCAACACATTGATCATACAAAAGGTTGGTTATGAGGACAAAGGATAAGATATAAACAATGTTTACAATATTTTAAACAAAGCACACAAACTTCAGTCTTTGCAACATTTCAAACGCTTAACATGATTTACATTTTAAACTATGCATATGAGCTCTATTAGCAGATCGGAAAATGGGAGAACAAAGGCCATTGTGCCGAGATGTGGATAAGTGACTCGTCTGAGAAATATTACAAATTTCCTATAAACAGTACTTGCACTACGTCGATATTTCGGTTTTACCAACAAGTTTTTCACTCAAGTTATGCAACTCATTCCACTCAACAACCACTGCTCTCCAATTCAATCCATCTCTACCACAACCGGGCGATCAACTGTAATCGTGATGTTGTTTGACTTTTTTTTATCTTATAATGGAGACGAAGAATCAATCCTCCGCCAATTAGTAAAAGTTTTCTCTCCAGGATCTGTCTATGTCACAACGTGAAGAACTTTCCCGACAGCTAGAACTCAAATAAGTTAATCACCAAAAGAAGAGGAGCATTTCGGCCAGAAATCGATACTTACCTCAAAGAGGAGGAATTCAGAAGGAATTAAAAGGTAAGGACTTCGATCCAAAACAGTTCAGTTGGAATTAAGTTTCAAAGACGGTAACAGAAGCTGCAATTTGACAATTTAACACGAGCAATAGTTCATCAGGAGTACAATTCAGCAGTTGATCGACAGTGGTGTAGGAGCAGAAGCAACAAAAATGACAAAGCGAAAGGAGAAACACAATTACAAAAAAAAAAAGTGCGACAATATTTACTAATCTATTTTATATTTAATTGTTCATTTTCTCATTATTGCAAGTGCGATATCGTACAATATTATATAAAAAAAATAATGATTATTGTCATGTACAAGATCGTAGAAGATAATGAAGGCAGTTATCGACATAGCGAAGTCACAGTAGCAAAAAGATCCAATTTACAAGATCTTTCCCCGACACTACGAATTTTACTGTCATTTACAGATTCCATCCCGCAATAAAAGCATTTGCTTTGCACTTGAATGAAAGATCCGCAAAAACTTTCCGAAGCAGATAACTTTTCTTTCAAGAGATCCATTGGATCATACTGGCTTTTTCCGGACATAATAAAAAAGTCAGGTCCACAGTTCGACACAGAAGTGAAAAAAGAAGAAAATGAGGAATTGAGGCAATAATATGAATAAAGCGTAGATAATTGTAAAGAACTAAGAAACCAAATGGATTCAACGATATCTTTCTATTTCATTCTGCAGACATCAGTAACAATGATCGCGATATCTGTTTGGCAATAGATTTGAAAAAGTTGCAATGTATTTTTCTTAACATCATCAACTGTCGCGAATTCGATATCGCGAAGCTCCTATCAAACGCTAAATTCTTATTGTAAAAAATGTAACTAGTGTTGTCAATCATTCAGCTTTTCTCATGTTTATTCCTTCCTTTGTTTTTAATCACAAAGGAACCTCATATTTATTCCTTTCTTTGGTTTTCAATCATAAAGGAATTACATTTTACTGTCAATTGCTTCCATTGTTTCCAATATTCAATTCTCATTGTAAACAATGTAACTGGTGTTGTAAATCATTTAGCTTCTCTCATGCTTATTGTTTTTTTTAGCCTTAACAGGTTCTCATGATTAACAATGCTTATTGTTTTTTAGCCCTAACAGCTTCCCATGATTAACACATACCCATTCACTTCAGTTTCTAACAACTAAACCACTCCCATCTAAAAAGATATAAATTTGGTTGTATCAAGTAAAAGTGTCCTTCCTTCCTAATCTTCAAAATAAAATCGTATAGTGTCTCTTCTTCCCGGTCTCAAAAATTAAATCGTATTATTCGGTGTGAAATCTACAATTCAGTTCTGTAATTCAATCTACTTCGACTCCACTACAAAATTCAATTCGACTCGATTGGATTCACTGGCGGTATTAACTACTGAACGACATCGCTCACGAACTCAGAAATTATTCATGACATCAACTGCTAGATTTTATCTCTCTCGATTATACATAATTATTATCTTGATTTCATTTATTCTTTTTCTCTAGGAAAGGTATAGTTTGCTTTGATTTTTGTTATTTTATTCGGCACGTCCTTAATTTATTTTACTTACCTTTTATCAGTTCTTCATTGCTTTAATTTTTATTTGATCATTATACAATGTTTTTCATATTTATTATAGCCATCTCTAATATAGAGAACGAAACAGACCAGTCACTAGATTGGCATGCTCAAAAACTTCGAAAAATTGAAAAGTGATTTATCTAGGATGACATATTCGCGGCAATCGTTCCTTGCAGTACTAACTTTATATCAGGACATTCGGACGCACAGCAGGAACAACAAAAGAAAGCTTTTAAAGAGTCTTCTGAAAAAGTCGAATTCACAGCAAAAACATTGAAGGATGGAGATAGAAAAGCAGAATGTTCTAAAGGGACCTTTGACTTGTATTTCTTAAGCATTTATTAGTTAAGCTGATTTTTTTAAATCTTCCAATCATCTATTAAAATAAAATTCTAGTCTTATTTTTTATAAAACTCGAGAAGGGATAAAATGACAATAGTGATGAACAAACGACCAGCAAGGAAAGTATTATCGCATATTCCATTGAACTTGAGAAGAGAAGATAGGTCGGAACATCACACCAAAAGTCGATAAAACCAAAATATTCGTAATATCAATAAAAACGAAATAATTCAAGTAATATTTATAGGAGAAATTTGTAATATTTCTCACACATATGAGTCGCTTATCTAATCTGGGCACAAAGGCCTTTATTCTCTCATCTTCCGATTTGCTAAGATAGCTTACGGGCATCGTGTGAAATTTTGGGATGTGACGACTGTCAGGAATGTTACAAGCGCTTAAGCTACTGAGAATCGTCCATCCTTAGTCCTCATATTTAGTCTTTTGCATAACTCTGTTGTGATCCTCTGCTCATTATCAATACCAAGAATGATCCATATAAAAAGGAAGCTTTGAGGGCAGCAAGGTTAATTTAGCCACCTACATTGGCATCTTCAATACCGCGAGCAGTTCGCTCTACATCAGCGTCTTTAACAAGATCAGTCCCTTCTACATCAGTGTCTCCAAGGGGAGCAGTTTGTTCCGTAGCAGAAAAAAGTCAGCATCAGTATCAGCGACAGTTCAGTTCCAATTCAAATCAAAAACGATTTCAACGATAGCCCGAGCGACAATTCAAAAGGAAACAACTGTCAGTATCTTTTATATTTACCGTGTTTTGTTCATTTATTCTTTAGTATTGTATAAGTGCGACTTTGTGTATAATATTGCATCACCCAAAAAAGCCTGTAGCTGATCTAGGAGAGTCACAATAGCAATTTCCAATCCAACCAATCTACAATACAAATTATAAATCGACTAGAATTTTTTCCCCCAACAAATGTGAATGCCGTCTACAGCATGCAAGTTGCATCTTCTTGATGAAGTGTATTTTATTGACGTGACATATTTCAGAATTATTTTAACAACTGCGACAAGCATATTATTAAAACAAAGTATTCATTCAGACCTTCCGACCGGCTTGACGCAAAAGATATTTCCGCAAGCTTTCTTGTCGTTCTTTAAAACTCCTTTGGCGATTCTTTCCTCTCAGTTTATGCCGCACCATTTGGAAATTTTTTCGTTTCATTAGTTCTCTATTCGTGCGTCCAACATGATCTCCCTAAAATTCATATGATAATTTGTGGAATTCTTCGCAATATTCACGAAAATCCGATACTTTAAATCAGATATTTTATAATTATTAATCTTGTTTAAAGTTAAATACAGGTCTTAAGAAGACCAACACAATTATTACCGTTTTTTTAGGCTTTCCAAATTGCTGACGTCCCTCTCGACCTTTTCTTACCGTTTCCATTCGTTCTTCCTTCGTTTCTTTTCTTAATTTCTTATGGAATTTTTCAATGTCTTTAAGTCGTGTCAAGCCATTTTCTTCATTGCGCCTACAATATGTATTGTCTTAACAAACCCATGCAAATGTAAACTTGTTAAAATTTAATAGCAGTAATATTGATTAAATATTAGAATGACTGAAGTTCGAAGAAATCCCAAGCTATACGACTGAAAAAAAAAAAAAAAAAAAACCTAGTTCTATTGAAATATACTTCAACTCGTTAATCTAATAAAGAAGATCTTAAAATCAAATTTTGGGTAATAAATCCTATTCTTTTCCTTTTGTCCCAAATTATCATCAAACATAACAATCCTTAGTATTTCATCTTCCTAAGCACCTAATAAATAAAAGAAATTACTTGGCGATGGTTTCTTCCAATTCTTCCAATTTTATATCATTGTTCCTTCGCTTCCCATCATATCCCACCTGTTGTTTCAAACGAAAAGCATTGATTTTGCAGAAATCGTCTTGCGTCAAGATTCGAGCTTCACATATTTGTCTCGCTTTCTCTTTCGTCTTAAAAAATGTAATTTTCTGATTATTCTACAATAATGATTTAGTGAAGCCTTAATTTAGTAATCAATCATGAAATTCGCTAATTTGAGAAAAGAACTAAAACAGAATTCTGGATAATAAAAATAAAAGATAAAAGCAATAGTTGAGGAAAATTTTCATTTCCTTCATCACTTTCTCTTTCATCTAGTCCTGTTGAATTATTTACTGAAAACTACAAAAAAAGATAACGTAAACCGTGTTATTAATAGATGATACATATGAATTTTTATCAGAAATAAATTACCATTTCATAGATAGCCTTATTCGGAGATTTTTCATTGTCCGCGCAAGTAGTTAAGTAATTATTGAATGAATCCACACTTCCATCTAAGTCCAATGAGCTTTTTTCAACAAATTCCGTGTCAAAATCAAAATCAGTATCATCGCTTTCATCATTCTGCATCTGGCAATCATTTTGGACGATATTATTATGAAACCCTAACATTATGACAGATATCTATAAATCATTTTGAACGTAGTTACTGCATTAAGAAATCGTCGCACAACTAATATGGCATACATACAAAACTAAAAGGGATAATTTAAGTTTCAGGCTGATTAGAGAAATTCCATTCAGGTTCAAAACCAAATTTTATTGAAAAAAATAAAGAATAATAAAAAAATGCAACACTCTCTTTCTTTAGACGTACTGAGACAAACATGGAAACTAGCATACCAGGCCAGCATCAAGTACATCAACTTCCATTGGTAGGCACTCTGCTCCTTCTACAAATTCTTCCGGGTGTTCAGCACCGAATTCAGTTATTTTCAAATCTTTCAGTGTTTCTGTTGGTCTGAAAATATTCCAAGATATTACAAAATTTATCACAACAAAAACTTGAAAAATATTATTAAGCATACTGACCTGCCCCGATCCTTCCTGTGTAAGAGCTTTGGATTGATAGCGCGAAATAAAGTGATGATAGCTCGTGCTGCCATAGACACATTCTTGTTTTTAAAACGCTTATACTGAAAAAAATCACTGATGCTTTACACTTTTTGAGCTTTTAGCAATAGTGATCGTTCTTTTGCAATTCAAAAACAGTTTCTTACTTTCCTGTCCTTCAGATGTTACTTTTGCAGCATAATACAAAATGCAAAAATGAGAATCACCATTTTCATTTATACTTAAAATATATAAATTTCCAGTATCTTCTTATTTTACTGTTGATAACAATTTTCAATCTTTTCATTTTTGACATATTTAGCGAAGTTCCAGAAAGATAAAAAAAAAAAAGAAAATGAAGCATACATCAGTCAAATCTCTGAGCAGATCCTCTGTTGCACCAAATGGACAGGTTGCAAATATTTCACGTATGGTATTTAATCCAACTGTCATTGCCTCGGGTGTATTTCGGTCAGAAACAAAATTTTGGGCAATAACGTACACCAACTGTTCAACAATATCTGGAGGTACCAGTTCATGACAAGCTTGCGCTACATAAAGCAATATTCTAGTAATCTGAAAAACATGTGCACAAAATATTCTGCAGTATTGAAATTAAAAGTTCTTATATCGAAGTAAAGCATCAGCATTTCGTAAATGCAAAGCAAGTTAAATCATCTTTTTAATAAAATTACCTTAATTCCGAAAATTAAAAAAAAAAAACTTATTCAGAAAACATTTCTATGATATGAACGAACTTCTCTTTGCTTTGGTTGGAGAAAGCGATGCATGTAGGAATAAAAAGATAATATTTGCAATTTGTGAATACCAATCATTCGAGCACATAGCGCCATGCATAGAAGACGCGTTTCGAATTTCTCATTCTTCCTGCTCTCTAATAAGCCGAATAATCGCTCAGCAAATGTTTGAGGATCATAAATATAGCGAATTGCTAACAAATTGCAGAATTTTCCGGCATTCTCTTTCTTGGATTTTCTATCGGTATTTAACAGTTTCTTTGCTTTCATGAATTTTTCCTTCTTTTTACGAGTCTTTTTCGCAGCTTTGTATGCAACGACAACCTATAAAATATTTTTATATCTAAACTTTTCCGAACAAAAATATCAACTCTCAAACTTGAGTTCTTCAAAATCCAACTGCATGTTAAAATTCTTCGATAAGGGATGCACCTGTTTCAAAGTTTTTTGATCTTCCTCTTCACTTTCATTTTCATCGTCATCGGAAGCATCGTCTTCCAAAGAGCCAAGAAAGAATTTTATTGCTGCAATCTATAAACAGAAGAAATGCACTGCCCAAATCTGGTGAACTTTAAAGTTGTATCTCGTTTTCTTTTAGCAAATCACTTATTATCATTACGGGTGTTTAATTACATAATTCAACGTCTGTCTCTTATCGAAAATTCAGAATGACGTAAGCAAATCTTAAGCAAATGATTTATAATGACAGCTACGAAAGCATTTTGTTTTATCTTCTAGTTAATTAAACTGTCGTATTTTTTTTTTGTTCTTATTATAAAATGTTATTGTAACAAACCTGAATGCGTGAAATCTTGTGAAGACAGCACTCTGCCAAAGCGTTTGCTGTTTTAGCATCTCTCAAAAAACCCTTCCGAAACCCGTCGATAAGTACCGGAAAGATATCAAAAATCAAATAATCGAAAAACGAAGTCTTTAATTAATAAAGTAAAAATTCAGTGTCCGAAGAAAAATTAGAAAATATCGAAATTCTACCAATTCAGCTGTGCGCACCACGATGGATCGAGAGTTTTTCAATTTCGTGAACAAAAAAGTTCGAATTTTCCATAGCATCTTCTGATCGCGATGTTGTAGTGTAAGTTTTTTTATTAGGGCTTTTATTGATCCGCAGATGAACTTTCTGGAAATCATATAATGCGGATTACTCTTTTTCTTGAAAAGTGTTAATATTTCTTTATTCATCTAGATTGATTCCAGATAACATTAGCTGACAATAAGATAATTAATCCAACACTTAATTCACGTTCGCAGCAGGCGACTCCAAAAATGAAATATTTATGCGAAGAATTTATGCTGTCGAAGTATAAGGATTAGAAACTAGCCTCAAATTTTTATCTTCACAAGGAATAAGCGTGAAAAATAAATCGATAATAGCCAACGAATCAATGATTCTGCGATTTCGTAGTGTAATAAGAGCTTTACAAAATGCCACCCGAATCTAAAGTCGATTTTTAAAGTCAGAAAATCTTATTCAGCTGACGATATGCCAGTAATTTCGATAATGAGATTAAAACTTTAGCAAATCCTTCTTTAATATATAGTATCATTGCCACTTTTATAACTTTAAAGAAAAAAAAATTCTCTTTTAATTTCCTGAAAGTTCGAGAACTACCTGTGGATCAAGTCCAGTCAATCGACTATTCAGAATTTCCATAATATTAGCTGCATATTCCTTACCCTCCTCTGCAAATGGAACTTATAAATTCAGGAAAGTTCACAATATATTAGTAATCTCGCAAAGTTTATTGAGGCACAGAGTGACAAAAATAAATCCACGAATAAATCACAAAAATCTTCTATTTCAAATAAACTAACTTGGATAGTGGCTACTAGTAGATGCTAAAAAATTGATCAGTTCCAGCAATGATTGCAAATCCGCATGATTTAAACTCGGTTGCAATTTCATTAATTGTATTGTTTTGATATAGAATTTGTATTCTCCCAAAAATTCTTCCTTATATGATTCTGGATCTTTGTTTATCTAAAAATCAGATTTCATCACGTCAAACGAGTTAGTAAATAAAATGAATATCTATATTCTCAGCGATCTCTTATTTATAAAAACAACCTGGATACTTGGCACGTTGTTAACAACGATATATAATGACAAGCTTCCTTAATCCTAATAATATCACTTTATAATTTGGTATGTTTTCAAGAACTGTGAGTAATTATAAAAGAAAAAAACAATGCGAAGATCTATATACAATGCAAGTAACCAAGCATATTCTTTATATTTTGAAGCTTCCACCTGCGAATAATCTAAGCCTTCCTTCCAAATATCGGCGTACAGATAGATCACTAATACATTCTTTATGCTTTCATATACGACTTACCAAATACATTTTTCATTTGCAGTGTAAAAGAAGACGATAGAATTCAGCCTTATATTATACAATACAAAAGAGGAACTTCGAAAAATAGACGTACCAATTCTTGTAGTAATCCAAGATTTGTTTCCAAATGAGAAGCCATTATTCCACCTGAAATGAATGAAATCTCAACATGGATATAGAACAATTTAAAAAGAAATTCACGTAACTGCCAAAATCAATCTGAACCAAATTTCTAAATAGATTCCGCTTGTTCAAAGATTCCATGCTGCAACACCAATATTAGAGCACCAACTTGGATTGCTGGAACTGAAGTATTTGTACACCCAGGCCGAAGTGTATTTTACGGCTACAGATTGGACAACCTGGAAGATCAATTGGTGATTAGTGAATTAGTTATCAGTGGCAGTTACTAATAGGGGTTGGATGGAGAGACATGTGTTAATTTGCAAAAAGTGGTGGTAATGAAAATGGAGGAAGTTACTAAACAAAGAGAATGAGGGAGACAAAAAGGACGGATTGGCTGTGTTAGTCGAAGAAGTATGTCTTACTGGGATTTAATTTGATTGTCTAAATAGACGAAGATGTGATTTGAGATGTGTGACGAAGAATTTAATGCCATCAGCAGTGCTAGGAGCAGATCTGAATTGCTTGCTGCTCTTCAAAATGCTCTACAGGTAAACACTATTCCCTTCTTCTTGGCACTGAAACATTTATTGGTCAAATAAATGCTTGTTATAAGACCAGGTTTGAACTTGATAATTTATGCAGCAGTTTCATTCAAATTGTCTTGTTTCCGCAGATTGCGTCAAATTCTATAGTTTTTTTTAATGTTTTCAAAGTTTCCGAAAATTTCCAAAAATTGCTTTCAATCCTTATGTACACATGGAATTTCAGTGTATGTCGTCACCGGAAAGACCACTGTTTGTGAAACACCGCATACTTACCCAGTTGGTTAACATCTTTCATCCTTCTGTACTCGGTAGCTATTTTTTCATTTTGTTATTTCTAATAAAATATTTAATTGACGTCAAAAAGTTAGGTAAATAAAAAGAGTGAATATCGGCAGGGTTCAATAAAATAGAAAATAAGATCGAAAAGTTATGAAAAGTACTGAACACGTAAAAGGATAAGATAACAAAAATATTAAATCTGATGTCAGATTCGTTAAACAAGTAATAAGAACATACTAGATGACAAAGTGCAAATGATAGAGAAAAATTATGTCTTTAATCAGAAAGTAAATCGAAAGTGAAGTGAAGACTTTTTTGATTGTGAATTAAATCGCAGCGTACTGTTATACATGAAAACACTTCCAATGAGAGAAAATACGGAATTTTTAATAGATGATGTTAAACAAATCGAAAAGATTAACATATAAAGGAAGATTGTTTCGTTCTTGATTGCTTACATTTTTCGTTTTACCGAAATGTAATTTAACAAAAGTTGTGAAGCGTTAAGTAAGAAATAACTATAGGAGTTGCTATCAATTGACTACGAATGGTATTTTGATTATTCTTTGTATTATTATTTTCGAGCATTTCTTTGTTTTCTTCTGGTGATTTATTGGAATTTGCATTCATTTTAAAAAAGAAAAGATTCGTCTGAAATTGCAGGCCTTTTGACAGTGAATGAATTCAAGAAATTGTTCACAGCGCTGTTCCGTTTAGCTCCAGTAGCTGATGCTTTACTCGTTTTGATCAGTGCTTTGCATTCTTGTGATAACTCTCAGATGTTTCGCTTGCAGCATATAATAATTTTATTGGATGATGTGGAAAAAACACGTTTAGAATCATTGCTTGCCGACAGCATTGAGAAAGATCCGAATGATAGTCAGCAGTTATTCATTTACTTATTTTTTATTACTTATATAAAGTATCAAGTAGTTTCTCCCTACATTTTCTTACTGCATATATGTACTGATGATCTCATCTATCTAAATTTTCATTAGTTTTCAGAATTTTTTTTTTCATAAGCGAAGTTTAAATAATCCATGTCTCAGACATGTTTATGAAACTTTTAATTTTTTTATTATTTTTTGAGAAAAGAATACACAAGATAATAAATCATACTTTGCTTATTATAATTAGCAATATCACAAGCATACATGTAGTTCTTGAAATTTCAGTGGACTGGAATGCTAAGCAAGGAGAATTATGCAGACTTTTGGGTCAGACTACATGTTTGGTGCACAATGTATTCGGAAATTCTCATCTTTCAAGTTTGGTTAGTTCTTATTCGTCATTTGTACTTTTTTGGTTATTCAGCGGAAAAGAAATTGGTCCTAGAATTCAATTTTATGAGATGCTTCAATTCTTTGAATACATCAAATTTTTTTTGTGGTAGCAACAAAGAATGTTATTTTTATTACTTAAATTAGATTGTTATTCTTCTATCTGAAAATTTATTGCTGTGTTTTAATTTGTTGAGGTTGAATCAAATAATGCATTTCTAAAAGCATATTTAAACAATCACTGGATTTATTTATTGGATGCACTTAAAACTACTCTCATGAATGCGATAAAGCGATGTCGAAATGCGAAGAATGTGAACATGGAATTCCTCGCAGGTGTCATTTATGAGCTGAGCCACGGAGATATTGTTGTTAGTCTTTATTTTATGCATTTTATATTCAAGATTGAGATTTTTATTTTTTATTTTATCAATTAAAAAGAACCAAAATTTTCTTCGAAATCAAATTGTTGACTTGCGAATACAAGTTACGATTCCTAACTTGTCATTTTCACTAACTTTTATTCCCAGACATTTCGGACACTAATAACTTGGTTGGAGTCTCAAGTAAATGACATGATTTGGAGCCGTATTAGCGCGAGATTGCTTACGGATTCTTCAAACGGCATAGCTCATTCAGAAAATCTGCTCATACTTACGCTACTTGCTGCAAAAGATGGCGAAATGCTTCAGGTTTGCTTTGATGGAGCAGTAATAGGAATACATGGAAACTTTTGCAGAAATATAAAGTAGAATGATTATATTTAACTTCATGTACAATGAAAACATAGAAGAAGGTATATAAAGTAAAACTTTGTAATTACACAGCAAATATTTTCTGAAGCTTAATGACCAAAAATTAAGATTAACACTTTCTTTCACCGGCTTAAACCTTTACTCTCATCATTAGTTCATTTAGTTCCAGAAAGGTCCTATAGATATACTCAGGACATTGCCTTCTTTAGTAAAGTTATGCTATATATTATATCTTACAGAAATTGTTTGGTAATGAAATATACAAAAACCGGATAGTGAGACGGATTTTCTTTGAAAAAGCGCTCTTTGTTAAAATTTTCCCTTCGACAGAACAAGTTCCTGAAAAATTGGCTGTTTGTTTGCATTTCGGCAACAATGAGTCCTGTGGTAACAGTTTTTTTTGTCAGTCTTTTTTTGTAGGCAATTTGCAGAATCACAGTCGTCGCGAAATTTTGGATTATCATAATTTTGCTTTAATTTATATTGAAATATAATATATGCCCATTTTTACTCTCAGTGCGAATTTGATTTAATAAATTTGTCGATCTTCTTTGGCCGAACCAAAATTTTGTTTTGAGATCTGCATAAATCTCTTTTTGCAAATTTTGTAAAATGATTTTTTTAATTTGCCAGAATCTTGTCCACTTTTTCTCAGCTTACCTAATCATTTGATGCTTATTCATAAAGATTGTTATTCATATTCATATAACATTATATGGAATTAGCATTCAATTGCTCATAACAGGTAACGGACCATGGAGTACCTTACATCAAGATACGATCTGTACAGCTATGAATGTCTGGGCCAGTAGTATTCATGTCAGTCATTCTTCTGATGAACAGCTGGATTATATTGATGTTGTGCTTCTCACCTTTGTCAAATATGCAAAGTAAGTTTCATTCGTTGAAATTAACATAGCTTGGAAACAGTGAACATATAATTATCTAAAAACATGCCCGAAGCAGATGTTTGTACTAAATTTCCAAGTAGTCATTTTTTTTTTCCAAGTAATCCTCCAAAATGCTGCTACTTGAAATCTTTATTACAATATCTATTAGTGGGGCATATGTTGTGCCTTGCATTGATTCTTATACATAAAATAATTACGGAACCATTGCACATCATGTTGCCGTATGTAGAATGATTCATCTTAGAAGAAGTGAAATTACTGATTTTGTAAGACTGTTGAAGTTTTTAAATATCAATTTTACTTTCATCGAATGATGAAATTAAGATTGAAAAAGTTTCAGCGAACAAATACGTCGTGCTATTTCATCTGACGTTATTACTAAAATGGCTGCTGGTATGAACATTCGTCTCAAATGCACAGACATTCGACGTAGATTAAGAGGAATGTTTGTATCAGGTCAGCATATTTTTGTTTTGCTTTTTTGCATCTCAGAAATGTCCCCAAAAAGAATCCTTTTTTTCAGAAATAGAGTTTTGCGAGTAGAAGTTAAGATATATGAAATAATGCAGAAAAAATTGATACTGTTATCGTTTTTAGAATTATGTATTTCTTTAGAAGTACTTACGAACTGGTTTTCATTGGGTGAACTAAAATTTGAATTCCCTTCTGAAGCAGATGAGATCATGGTAGATTTGAAGAAGATTGTGATGGATGAGTATAGTGTTGATGTGAAGGTTGATAAAAGTGGCATTGAGGAGAAAAAAGTGATGCAACTGGAAATACAGGATGTGCGAAATGATGCAGACAAAATTGATAGCGATGATGATGACTTCCCTGAGTATGAAATTCCTGCAGAAGAATTGATTCTGAAAAAGGTTTGCACAGTTATAAACAATTCCATTAGATGTTAATATCAACTTTGATCGTATAAATATGTCTTATAAGTTACAAAGCACAATTATTCTGTGCTGCTCGTGATAGGAAATAGAATGTATTTTATTGAGCATTTTTAAAGGACTTTGCTTGTTTGGACTGTCTGTAGTTTAGAATTATCAGCACCGAAAACAGAGCGGAAGATGCATTTTTATTTTTTCAGGAAGAAAATGATGAAGACTATCGCTGTGTAAAAGTCCCTTATTATATTAGGGATTGTATTGAGATGCTAAATGAGCAGAACGATTGTGCCAAATTTGAGGCTGCATTCAACGCACTGGAACCAATGATTAGGTATGAACGCATCCTAGTGTTTTCAAGTCACATTTTGGTCTCGTCAACAAAAAAGAAAAAGAAAGAAATGTGGTAGAATAATGATAATTTAGATAATAATTTGAAATAATATCAGTGTCTTCCATTTTTCGTATCGGTATGAAGTGGGCTGAGAATAGACAGACACAGTGGTTCGGTTTCCTAGCAGATCATATATTACATTTCCATAGTACTGCAGTATCTTTTTAAGCCTTGATGACATTTTTTAGTATTATGATAATGAAAAGTCTTAACCAGTTCATGAAAAAGTATTCAGTTTATGAAAAAAAAAAAATCCAAAATGTATCGAACTAACTTTACTTTATAATTTAATTTAGATGATATATTAAACATCTTAGTAACATTTTTATCTATTTAGAGTGATTTCAGACGACGAGCTGTTGGTTATGAACAGTCTGCGGAAGAACTACTTTGTCAACTTATCGATCTTAGTGATCGCTTCAAAACTGAACATTTCCAGGTATTTATACTAATACAATAGATAGGGTAACATATATACCGTTATTATGATAGAGATAACGCATACCTACTGATTATCTAAAGGCCGACGAAAATAACCTTAGTTTTTTTTTTCTGTGTCATTCTGATACAGTTTTAATTTTCGCCTAGGATCTTAAAAACCATTCTTGTCGATTATTTTAATTCTTATCAAAATTTTTCTCAAAGATAACAAATTTTGGAACTGGATTAATTTTTGTTATGAATGGGCAGATTTCTGAGAAAAAATTTTGTTCATATCGCAATTCATATTTTGTAAATTTATATATCATCATCTGCAGGAGAAACGACTACAGCTTATTGAATCGTGTTTGGTGACAAGTCCATATTTGGGAAATGTTGCTATTGAAATCATGTTTTCGAGGAAGTTTGTTTGAATTTGATTGTTGCAATTAAATTCAGTCTAATTCGTGCACTGAAGGAATTACAGAAACAGCTGTATTTGAAATTTTTTGTTTTGAAATTGCGAAGAGCATATATTTCTTCATTTATCCATCTTTCGCTTCATTTTCAGATGTTCGATGGTGAATAGGTATATCATTTTAAAAGCTTTGTCCGATGCGGCATCGGAATATTCATCCTCAACCCGAATTGTTGAAAATCTAGGCACCGGAATTTCAAAGAATGAAGGTGATGTTGAAGGGCACGCCCTTCTAGTTAATGTAACTTCTGTTTAATAATTTAACATCTGGAGTGACTTTACTAAAGACATCTGATATTTTTCAGCTAAACAATCTGAAGATTTATCTTTGATAAATTACTGAATAGTGATAACAAATCCTTCTCGATTGATAATGGTAACAAAATCATAAAATGTTGCCAGACATGAATTTTTTCATAGTGACTGCTTAGATAATAAAACTTTGAACGATGACGATGGAAAACTGATGTCCAAAACGAAATTTTTCGTGAAAGCACCAGTTACAAAGCTAAAGGAAAACAGGTTCATACCAGTGGCAAATTCCTTCTTCTATCCCTTGAGTGCAATCGATGAGCATCGTGAACATCTTGATCTCACTGTTAGTCTTTTATTTAAATTCTGTGGAATCTACTTTCGGTGTTTGATTACTTATTTTGAAGTAATTTAACCATACAATAAATTGATAGACTGTATTGGCATTTTTTTTTTACTATGAATAAAGATTTCTTATTTCAGGGGAGAGATTCAGAATTACTGAGTAAGATTCTTTTCTGTATGGCTCATTTAGTCAAGTGTTCTGGCACGTCTCCATGTACAGTCAAAATGTGTAGGTATGTTGACTGAATGGAACTTTTGACTTTTATTTCAGTTTTAGACAATTGTAAGGTTTAAAGTTCGATTACAAGAATGAAATCGTATCCAAGATGACCTAAAATTCAAATTCTTTGACATCAAAGATTTCGAATAGTCCTTGTATCTCCTTACTTATCTTGATAATTTAAATCTTTTTTGAAAAAGACTGGGTATTTTCCTTGTCTATTTAAAGATTTGATGACCTATCAAATATTGTAAAAATGTCTTTATGTTAATAAACAGTAAATCAAAAAAAAAAAAAAAAGTGTTCATTATTTTTTTAGAGAATGATATGAATGTTTTTCTAAGTGCTTTCATTCAAATGTCAAATTTTCAGCGCATCTGGACAATACTAAAGATTTTTTTTCAATTAGTGAATTTATCATACATATTTTAGATAACTTATTGACCTTAAAATTGCTTTATTTTTGGAGAAGATAGCATTTGATTTTGCATGTAGTTTGACCAAGAACTAAGAAGAGAATTGAATTCAAGTCAGATATAATGCAGCCTAATGTGCAATAGCATTTCATTGAATATCGAGGTCTCCGTACCAGTTATCTCTGGATGAGGAATACTGTTTTTTACCATATTTCCTACTTTTCATAAAATGATAATATCTTTCTCTACTGCAGTACCTTGGTTCATCTTCTCATTCCATTGCGACATAATACGAATTTTGCGGTGAGACAAGCTGTGCTTTTTTGTTATGCTTCTGTTTGTGTGTCCTTATCGGCAGAGATAATATTGCAATTCTATTCTGGTAAATTATTTCTGTTTTAACCTTATTTATGGATTCTCATGGGAAAGTCGTCGCTCAGCTGTTAGAGTTTTATTTATCTCAAATTAATGATGCTAATGAGAATATGTCGTAGTTTTTTTTTTTTTCTCTTATCCACTAAAAGTATTGATTCTTCCAAGCAAATTTAGGATACTAGAACTACTATCAATAGGAATGAATTTAATTGAAACCCAAAGTTTTCACAAAAAGTTTTCAAAACTTTAAAATTACTCAAGGCCATAAAATTAAATGATCTGCTTTTCGTCATATTTGAATTATATTTTTATGACAACTGTTTCCTATAGAAGAATTATTCGACTGGTTCGAATATACTACGAAGATGGCTGAAGCTGATCCGTCGATGGAATGTAGACAGATAGCACAAATAGCTGCTGAAACTATTGCTGGAATTATGTCTGTGAGCGAATAACAAATCAATCATATTGACTGATCAAAATTGCCAGAACTACTGAAAAATTGATTAATTCTTTTTTCTGATGAGGGAAGAAGGCTGATAGTTTGAAGCATCTTTATTTAAGTCCGCAAAATATTGTAGAAAACAATTATTATATTCTAGAATTTACAAGAATTTGTTGTTCTGTTTGTATATGTTTATATTTTTATGGATCTAAAAAGATTTGCAAAATTTCAGTTGTATCTTGCATTCATATTTCTCTCTCACATCACCTGATAGCTTGCTTCTAGTATCAAAAATCAATCTTTGTATCTAATATTGTGATATTTGTTCAGAAATGTGTTGAAATGATAATTTTGTTAAAAGATATCGTGTAAATTTAAATGTAGTATTGGTCCATTAACTTTTTTAAAAAAATAATGATTGTAACCTGTCGCCTTCAATTTTTCCTCAATTAATAGTGTTTTAGGAATTTTACCGGTGCTCTTTTATATCTTTCGCATCTATTTTCTTTTTTCGTTTCATATTGGTCTTCTGATATACCTTTATGGCACTAGTTTAAATTAAATTAAGATGAGTAATTTTCCCGTACAAATTTCTAATTATTAATACCAATTAGTTTTTTCGTAAATCGTCTGCAGTTATATCGGTGAAATAAGTGTCTTAGTAGCGTTACAGAATAGTAACTAAATGAATATTTATTTTAGTCGAAGAAAATTTCACACCGTGAAGAAATTCTTGAGGGGATGATAGAGCAGAGACTGGACGAATGACTCTATCAGGTGTCTGAACTATAAGCTGGAAATGAATTGATCGGATTTCGGAGTATTTATTTTTTCTTTCAAATTCTAATTTGTTTACTACAATACTTCCTTGCATTTATTTTTGTTGCATCTTAATCATAGAGCTGATCTCAAGTACCTTACTCAGAAAAATGTGAAATATGTATTATTCAAGTCTCTGCTACAATAAAACTTTTGTCTTGGGATAAATTTGCTAGTCGTCATCAAAAATGTGAGTCCTAGGTTCTCCACAAAATCACAGATATGAGATACGATATACAAAGATGCGCACTGACCAGGATATCCTTTGAATAAAAAACAATATGATAAATGAACATAAGAGCACAAGGAAGAACGGACAGTGAGAGGCTCCTCGTCCGGTTGTTCCGGCAGACGATCTTCCGTTGCAATAGTCGGCATAACAAGTACATACCGTAATATAGCTGTCATCGCTTAATTCTGTCGGTAACTTGAATAGTTCACGCTTTCTGAAACATTCAAATTGTTGATTTGGATTAGTTAGAAAAAATTTTGTGGAAAACGTAATAGAGAAATCAAAACCTATATTGACGGCAAGAATCGCGGTGCATCCATCTGTACCACGTAACGATTGTTTGATTGAAACCGTTATAGAGAAGTTCATCAAGGCATCCGCGAATATGACCTCTTATTCGAACTCCTACAAGCTGTTCATCTACAATAAAATTACTCTGATTGCTTGTATGATAATCTTCCAGAATGACAAGAAGGAATGCAGATAGATTGAATGAGATTGTATAATTGAAGTAATCTCTCCTCCTGTTGGACTTAAAAGCAGTTTTGTTGAAAATCCAATCTGAGAAAGTTATGTGTCAGCTTTCTGCTATAGATGTAGTCAGAATTTTACCGCATATAACGATGCGATTAGTTTGAATAGAAAAAGTACCAGCTACAGTTGGTTCCTCCCACATTCGTATGCAAATTGTTGGGCAATAAGTGAACGGAATGTATTGTGGGTCGAGATCGTTGTCGTTACATAGATCCGTGAAATTTTTCGGCCTCTTGTAAATAGACGAAAGAGCGGGCCAAACTGCTTCGTAGAGACGCGACATGCAGGAGAAACAACGAGCTGTATCTGAAACTGAGGTTAATGAACAGATTGATGAATTCTGGAATTTCATAAACTTGAAAATTTCACAACATAGATCACTACAGAAGAAGTAGTGCTTTTCTTTAATTCTAGCTGATCCGTAATCATATATATATATTTTCCCTTTTTTTCTTCGTTTTTTTTTTTTTTCTTTGTTTCGTGATTTTTATCACGTTGGTGTTTTGGTGGTTTTTTTTTTTGTGTTATTTTTCTTGTTTTTTTGCTTTTCTTGCAGCACTCATAACTGTCCATTTTCCTGTCTCAAAACCATGAGGAAATTATTAATTTCAATTCTAACAATCCTTACTCATCACAACTGGATCATTTTTCTCAGTAAACTTGCCTATATCAATGTGAATTTTTCTTCCTGTGTAAATGAGCCTGAGCTCCTGTTTTCGCCATAATTTCGCACTATTTCAGAAATTGGATATTTATAACCATTTAGAGCAGTAAAAAGTGGTCGTATAAATCTGCTTACAGTTAGATGTATATTTGAAACTTATCGAAAATTCAAGGACCTACACTGTAATCACTATTGCACTAAGCCTCTATACTATACGAATGTTAATAAAATTGCACATTTATTGAAATAAATCGTACTTAATTTAATATCACCGAATCAGAAAATTTACCACTAGTATGAAATCGGCTGTGGATATTGCTACTACTGGGAATATCAACATTAAAATCATCAAAATACGCTAAGTGAAATGGTTTGGCGAAGCCCAGATTCTTGTCATCTGCGCTTTTCAGACCCAGAAATGTTGCCATATGGTCCGGAAGCATCGTTGTATAGCTGATGCCGATGTAGAACAACATTGAAAATGATAATGAAATCGTTACGGAATGCAAACACATCAGGACATCGCATAATATCAATAGTTGTAGAAGCACAAGCTACCACTAATAAATGAGTTAATTGGAAGCAGGACGAAGTGCAGGATTCAAAATCTCAAAGAAAAATTGACGATACTGAATGAATTGTTGCAGGTGAGTTCAACTAATGATTAAATAACAGTAATGATTATAATTATAATCCGAAACCGCTTCTGATATTGATTATAAATCAAAAATAATTTCGGTAATAATTATAAGATTTATGTAATCAACAAAGTTTAATATACCAATTTGCCGATGACATATAATTAGCAAAGGATAATTTGTCAAACAAAGCCAGTTGTTGCTTAAAAATTCTCGTGGTACATTTTAGTATTATGTTTTTCTGATCAATGAGCAGTTTCTTTTGTTGTAAAGATACGAGGTTCTCAAATATGAATTTTTGAAATTTAGGTTTCGGCTAAAAAGTAATTGTAAGAATATGGAAGAAGAAAGACTGATTCGAAAAGAAATATAAGAAATTGAGATTCTATTAACCATAGCCGTTGGTAATGAAAATGCAAAGGGTTAAAGTAAGCAAAATTCGTAGAAATAAACTAAATTATCTAACCAGAACTTTTCTCGCCTAGTGCAACTAATAAATAACGCTGTTTTAAGAAAATGGCAAAGTAAAATAAAGATTCACTGGATATCATCACAGATTGAAATAAGGCAAATTATTATAAATTATTATTTAATGGTAATGTAACCAATAGAGTATAAATCTCAAGTAACAAACAAATGAACCAGTGATATTAGCCAGTCATGCAGATATGCTTAATCGGTAATATCAAAAGTGACTGAACTAATGACTGGACTCTTCTGGCAATCTTCCGGTGATTCCACAGAAAATGAGTATTACTTATTATGCAAATAACGAAAAGAACTATAAAAATTTTTTGCAAATATATCGTGGAATTTGATGAAAGCGAGGATGAAGAATCAAAACTGTCAAGGTAAATCCTTTATTTAAACAGGCCTTGAACGATTGTGTCTGATGATCGAATGAATCAAACTGAAAGAGTGATTTCCTGAAAGCCCTTTTTTTATTTCCATTTCTTTATTAGTTAAAGTCCTCATCAACTTAAGTGCCACCAAGTCTCTAACATACTATTTTCAGCTTATTCTGTTTGCTTCATAATTTAATCTGCTCAAGTGATATATACGGCTCATAAGTGCTGTAAAAATTTATTCAAAAAACACTATTTTACATTTGATGAGTCCTTAACTTACACATTTTACATAAATTTAAACTTATATTTAAACCAGAATTGATAAGATTGCGACGAAATTCGAAAAATCCTAGGAACAATTGCACCATTGAAAAGATCACCAGTATCTCATGATATCTTTTATCTTCCCATGTATTAGTTGACTAACTTAGATTTATAATGTATCGCAACAGATAAATTTATAGCAAATACTAATTTCAACAATATTTTTCATGTAAGAAAAATTAATTTGAATCGAAATGATAGTAAGAAATAATAATAAGCTTTTTTTTAATGTGAAAAAAAAAGCTAATGTACTTGAGATTATATATTTTTAAAAAAATTTCAAAAAAACAATTTATTGGATGTCAAATGTTTTGGAGAAAACCAAACTGATTTGTAAAAAATAAATAACAAATATTGGAAGGTTATCAATATCAGTGGAAATAAGAGTATTGCATTTCTTTTTCAATTCATAACATATTAATAGATAGAATAAGCTAGATAACAAAAGAAAGCTTTTGAGAATCGGAATGAACATGTTTCATTACAGTTTTTGAGAATGCAGAAAGCAAATTACGAGAATTGAAATAATTCGAGAACAAGTTCATGAAGCGTAGAAAAATTCGATCATTGCGGTATTTGAAAAGTTTCAGATGGGCAGAAATTAATATTACAAACTATTAATTTGCTTGTCGAGAAGACTTCTAATTATCCTATAAAACCATTACAAGCATCTATGTTGTTACACAAAATTGATTATACTTACAAAGAAATCTTTCCATTCTAGGCCAATTTCATCAAAAAATGCTTTCACAAACAGTAGTAATTCGATATTATTTAATTGACAAACTGTCGTCACATTCTCTTCATTTTAGAATTTCGTTGCTACAAGAAATTTTCTAAATTTTGGAAAAAAAGAATTATGCTTTCAGGAATGGATGAAAGAGTATTATGCTATGCTATTTCTTCAGGAAAAATATAGATGGATAAATGGCACTCTAGTAGTGCTCTTCTTGTTTACATAATATGCAAATTTGATCAAATTAGACTTAACTGATTCCTGCAGTAAAGCAACGCTGGCTTGTATGAATGAAAGCTGAAAAATTTTGGAATCCGAGTGTGGGAATGTCGATGCTTTGCATAATGGACTCGAGAAATGTCCCCATAGCCTTTTCTTTTTATTTTTATTCCCAGATGGTAGCAAAAATATATTATAAGTAAGGATATCACAAATGATTGTTAGAAGCATTTTGATACCTTATAACAGGTCGATTATTGAAGGATCCAAATATACATTTGAGAGAATTTAAAAACTGGACTTTTGAAAGCGCAATTATACTGATTCTGTTTTCTTACGGATTATTACCGATTTTCCTGTTTCATACTTTTTGATAATGCATTAGAAAGTCAAGTTTTTCGCAGCATTCTATTTTGTTAAACATATTGGGAATTTGGAGCCAACTGCCATATTGTTCAGATGATACACCAGAATAACCAACCTTATTAAGACTAACATGATATTGTGACCTCCCTAAAAAATGACGATCTAACAAAGTCAAAAAAAAGCAGTAGCTTGCAAAATAAAAATAATCATAGCTAATAAGACTGAATAATGAAAAACACCAAAGCAAAATGTTAAGATTCCGCAATTTTTTTTTTTTTTTTTTTTTTTTTGAAAAATAAATTAATACCTTCGCCATTTTCAAAAAAATAGGAAAAAATACCCTTTTCTATATTATACTACATCTTACGTCCTTTTAGGCCACTGACGGAGGCTTGTGCCACTTTATTTATTAAATCCACAAAGAAAAAAAATACTTTCTTTTCCAATTTCAAAGTAAAACGTGAAAAATTAATCCAAAAAAAAAATTAATAGTCGAAAAATGAAATCATAAGCCAAATATGTATCTGCTTTAAATGCTAAAACAAAAAACGCATTACAAAATAACATAAAAACTAACAATCATACATGTGCTAATAAAGTTCATCAAAAAAGAGGATTTTTCAAAAATACATGTTCCAAAGGAAAATCTAAAGTCAGTTAATATTTTTTCGTTTAAACAAAACTTTGCTTCAAATTAATAATTTTTGGTTACCTGGGTTTAATCTAATTCAAAAAACAAATTTCCGATAAATCAGAAAAGAAAAAAAAACCGAAATTAAAATATCTTACAAAAAATAACATAAAGGAGATGTCAAAATTTTTAAAACAGGCTTTGTGGATGACTGATAAATTTGAAAAATTGATAAAAAACAATTGAAGAAATGATGAAAGAGAAAAAGGAAGCAAAGAAACAACTGTTCTGGTCATTTTCCACATATTTTAAAGATTATTTCAGTTCCATAATCAACTTTTATAATTGAAATGAAATGCAAAAATCGAACAGACTATAATTCCTTTTCATTGTCTTTCGATAAACTTTGTGAATGACTAAAGAGAGATGTGTGTGATACAGTTTTTTTGGACGAAATAAAATCATTGAAGTATCATAAGAAGTTCTTGAAATATCATGAAAGCAGCAAGATATTAATTGTAATAAATGGTTAGAATTATTAACTATTTCAGTCATTATTGTTCTACGGTAAAGGAAATTAATCCAATATAAATTTTAGTACAGATTACTCAATATAAACTTGCAGAATTCATTTATTCTCTACAAACTAACTAAACATATATTATACGCAAAATATACATTTGCTAAGTACTGTACACTTCTCTTAATAACGATGCTTTGTTTTTATATGGATATAAATAATCACTATTTAACTAGTATTAATTAAAACTGATATATGCAGAACGCTTATGGTCTTAAATTACTGTTGATTTTGGATGGATCATAGTTAACAGTTAGGCATTTAATGAATTTATTGTATTTGTTTAAGAAAGTCTTTTTGTTAGCAATCATTTCATAACATTAAGGAAAAACAGCTTCGAAAAATATTTAACGAAATCAAAAAAAAAAATTGCTGGAAGTTTGTTTCAGAATTAGAAAGAGTTCAGAAAATTCTGCAACAACCTACAAAGCTATCAATTTTCTCTTGAAATGAATAAATAATTGTTAGAATGTCTTAAATATTACAATTATTGAAATGACAAATTTGGACATTCATTTAGGAATGAAAATAACTTTAACTTTATCAAACTTATACTGCTGAATAATGAATACATGATTATTCTTTCGAAAGTGACTGCTTCATTCTAATAGATTAAAAAATGTTCTTTACCTCAAAAGTTATTCTAATATTATAGAGAAGGAAAATTCTGTCAAGATTAAGAGTCATGATAATCAAGGATTGCTTATAGATTATCTAGGTTTCAGTTATCTGATTTTTTCTAGATGAATGCATTTTCATAGTGCCAGAGATGCTGATAACACTTAGTTATAATATTTATAATTAAACACTGGCAAATATATAAAAAGGTATTTTGTACTTCCACCTGGCTGATATTTTCTTCTAATGCTTATAGCTTGCCAGAATCTTTAATGAGAAGTGAATAATAATAAAAACTTGAATAGAAAAGAAAAGCACAGGATAATTACATTCTACACAGTCACAAATAATTGCCGCCATCTGATTTTTAATTTTAACAATGAAGAAAGTAGTATTATATTTCTGAGATAATAACTATTCAAGCAAAAGAGATAATAATTATTAAGACCAAAAAGATCTAATAGATTGGTACCTGATGTCCGCTACCAAATCTTGTTCATTTTATTCAGTCGCTGGCTAACTGGATATCACTATTTCGAATAAATTGTCTCTTAAAAATGAATAACGAACTTTAAAATTTCAGCAAATTTGGAATTCCGAAGATAAGGGTATGAGAATTACGTTTGTAGAGTATTATGCAATATCTAAACGGAATCACAAAAAAGATTAGCGTAATGTTAAGATTCATATAAATTAATGGACAAGTACAATTTGGGATTATAAAAGAAGGAAATATATAATACATGCTGCATCTAGTCAAAAACAAGGTAGACTGAATATAGCACGAGAAGAGAAAAAGCTAGTAAGAAACAAAGTTGGGGATTGAAGAAAAAATTAGAGCTTGACGAAAATAACAGAAGTTGAAAGAAAATCTCTGCCCCTTGAGAGCCTATCGTAAAGCATTTTTTTAAATGACTCTTTTTAAATATTCTTAGAATTATATCAATTTCATATATCCGTGTTAAACATATGCCTTTTCCGGTATCAGTAGTTGATAAGATGGAGAAATGGAAAAAACAAGAGTAAAAAACAATTTTCCGTTATATCGCATGCTTGATTCGCACTCATTTGATTTTATGAAAAAGTCAATGCTTCATTTATTCGCCATATGTTGAACCTTATTTTCATTGTAAATACACTACAGAGAAATTTTGCACTTTTCCTTTCAACCAATGAAACGCTGAATAAAGAAATTAAAAATATTTGTCAGAATAAATAGCAAGATGGATTCGATCAATCGAAATTTCTGATGCTGAAAGTTTCAATGAGAATTAGTAATGTTGAGAGTGCATGTCTAATAGAAATATTTGAAGAATTGCAGTGTGCAGACATGCATCTTGAATGCACACTTCCAAATAATCTGACAATTATATTTATTTTTAAATGCTAAAAAAACAAAAAAATGAAAAAAAAAGAGTCATTCGAGTGATTATTACGGTTAAGATTGAATAATTTTGATCAATTCTCGCATATTTTTTTAGCTTCACTTCATAATGTTCCATTTCAATTATACTCAAAAGTTAAGTGCAGCTTCTCAGTGAACATATTTCGACTTTTTTACTACGATTAACACCATGAGCTATATCATGAGCGATATCGAATAAATAACAGCTAGTTACAAAGCACAATAGTCGTGTTTGCACAAATGAAGTACAACTAAAGTAATGTTCACTGAGAAGTGGCATCTAATTTATGAGTGTGAATGAAATGGAATAATGCGAAGTGAAGCTAAAGGCACATAAAAGAAAGCGAATTCGAGAGAAAAGAATAAGGAAGAAACTTAAAGGAACAAGTTAAAAAGAGTTTAAATAAACAGTTCTCACACTCGAAGCATTTTTCTTAGTGTATGTATTTTATGAATGTCATCTGATCAAGAAGATTTGAAATTCTGAAATTATGCATTTCGGAATTTTAAATCTTCTTGATAAGATGGCATTCATAAAATATTCTTATGCAACGAACATGTAGCACTTCCAGAAATTTTAGTAATTCTGAAGAAGCTTATGATTCATGAAAATTTTGGAACTGAGAAATTTTTGGATATCTTAAAATACTGGAAGAAGAAAAGAAAAGAAAAAAATTTCATCCTATGATATTCTACATGATATCAGCAAAATGAAATTGTCACAAAATGTTGAAAGAAACTGCCTGAAGAGTGCGCTTCGACAATATTTTAATATTTCCAAAGATACAAGAAAGTTTCCCATTTTGAGAAAATTCTTTGCAATTCCAAACTTGGCTCTTTGTATAGATCAATTTAACACTTTGTGATGCAGATAACAAACATCTTATTAGGTCTCATTTATTACCAGAAACATTTGAAATTCTTATAAAAGCTATCTTAAGTGCAAAGAATTATTCAGGAAAATAAAATTTACGGCTGCCGTAGAGAGTTGTTGTGGCAATATTCCACTGAACGTGTATTCCAGTGGCGACTGACAGCACGCAGATGACAATATTCAGCAATATATTCATTACACTTCACAACCTCACCATCCTGAAAAGATGATTTACATCAATATTCAAGTTCCATAGTCTCGACTATATTATTCAAGTTGTTCGCCGGTTTTCGACTGACGAGATCCACATTTTAAATATATTCATCATCATCAGTTCCAAGCATTCAGCAGAAATGACATGCAGAATTTGAATTCTCTTGAAACGAGAATGCAACATCGCACAAGATTATATGGAGTGTAAACAATTGATTTGAATGTTTACACAGCTTCAGTGAAGAGCACTTCTCTGGGATGTCGAACACACACAGAGGTATACACGTAAGTATATATCTATATACGGACATATATTCACACACGTACGTATACACTTTATAAATGCACTCACAGACAGATACGCACCATAAAATTACAAGAAAAGAAAGATGAAGTAATGAAAGAATGCGTTGAGTACCAAACTTCTTTAGCTATGGGGAAACTTTGCTCATTACATCTTTCTGTTTACTGCTTTTTGTTCTTCAAGGCATATTCTTGTCGAATTTCGAGAATTTCATATGTGATATGCGGGTTAACATAGGATGAGCTATGTACTGATGAGTGACATCCCATATACTCTGCACCAATGCTCTCTTTTAACGAGATTCAGAATGGAACTGTAATATTCTATTGCATAATCCGGATCCCTAATGAATAAACTTGAGCCCTGTCACTGAATTGTCTGGTTTAGAACAATAAATTGCGTTTTAGCTGTTTCTAAGCAATGTGGTCATTCTGTGATAGATCAATTTAGCACAAAAAACTTGCAACCAACAAAAGATATAATAATTTTTTTCTTTTTTGACTTATTTAAATTTCTAAAACATCCGCTCTATTTTGGCGTGATTCTCAACTTTGTATGTCTTGATATGATTGATTTTCAAAATGGAAGTTGTAATATGGAAAAAAAATTATTTAGAACAGCGAGCATTCCAGAAATGACTTTCCTTACGAAAAGCCCTTTTGAAACACCGTTTTAGAAATGAACCAATTCCCATTAGCACTTTGGGAGAGTTGTAAATTAAATCAATTCCTTATCTTTCTCCCCCTCCCTTCTCTCTTTCTCTTTCTCTCTCTCTCTCTCTCTCTAAGTTAAGTAGGAATCATTCTAGAAAGTATCGGTGATGGACAGCTAAGTTCCATCTGTAACAATGATGGATGTAAGCTTGGATACTTCAATAGAATGATGACATGGAATATTCATAACTACTCAAATTATGATGGTAAAAGCTATATTTACCAAGCCCAGCACGATTTATTTATTATTATACTGGATATAAGAGAGATGGAAATTAGGTTTTTTTATCTAATATTCCCAGTACTTTATACAACTATTGGGTTAACGATAAAATAAATCAAGAAATATAACATATGTATAGATTACTATACATTTTTTCAAGGAAGAAATTCTGAAGTTAATAGGAAAAATTGAAAGAACAAATGGGCAAAAGCAGTCATTTATCATTATATTATGAATGTTAAAGCTCAATGAATTCTATTTGGGAATACATGAAATGAACCAAAAAAAAAAAAAAAAAAAAATGAAGTTTAGATTATATTAGATGTTCTTCGACTTTGGATCATTCTAAAGTTCAATCTCGTAGCTAACAAAAGCAGATAAAGGATTGGTTGAAATAGAATAGATCAACTCCTAATGATGTCTCAACACCGTGTTGTATGAAAAATTAATCTACAAAGCAACTTCGGCTTTGCAGATGAGGAAGCAGTGAAGTTATTGAGTTTATACAATCTGATAAATTAAGCTATCTTTTAATAAATCGTGCAAAGGTCGTGTAATATTCATTTTTAGATATTCAGAAGAAAAATTGGAGACAGAACACTTTTTTAAACTTTTTAAAAACAAAGGTGAAGTCAGACGGTGAGATATTCTTAGCAAGCAATGAAATTAGTTGATGACATATCTCTGTTACTATAAAAATATGAAAGGAATGTTGTTTTGAAAATCAGCAGAACTCCTAACTACATTTTCTTGTCATGGACTGATTTTTGGCCAATCCCATTAACAAACTTTGTTTGGAAATTTTAATTTTAAAAGAAAATTCTTGCAATAAAGAAGTCTTAATATGCCGCTCTTTATTGTTTAAGCTCTTACGGCTTCTCATCAAACTCATATTTCACTTACAATGCGACTACTAGATACTTCATACATCCCTATATTCCCTGTGCAAAATAAAAGTATCATAACGAGGTGACAGATAGGATCCCATGTTCATGTACATGCGTGATCACTAATAATGCTTTTGCATGCAACGCAAGATATATCAAGAAAGACTGTAGGTTTGTGGTTGCAAGTTGATGACAGCAGTATGTAATGAGATATGGAATGAAAGTTTCTTACTAAATATTCCGAAAATTAGCTAGAATAATGTTACATTTGGTAGGATTTAAGCTAAGTCGAATCTTTTCAACGACAGTCATCTTTGTCATATGCTTTAATTAATTGGGACTGATTGTCTTTTCTAACATCTGAAAGAGGATATTTAATTTGTTAAAAAATGCAATATTAATCAATATTTGAAAGAGTGTTAAATCAATGTCTGAATAAATGTTAAATCATCTCAAGGAAATATTGTCATTGATAAAAAAGAAGCTCCGTATTGTTTTAGAATAACTTTAAAGCGATGGAACCATGCAAAAAGAAATTATCGACTGTATTGGCGATATGTTGCTCCTTAAACTGATATAAATCATTTGGATGGGGAAAAGATTGGTTCTGAACTAGTTCACTACATGTGAAAATGTATAAAGAGGAAAAAAGTACTGAAATGAACGATAGACATCTTGTTTCGGAAATATTTAGCAGAGTTTCATTTCTCACGATGACAAGATTCGATCTAAGGAAGCTACATACTTTTTGCTGGCTGACAAGCTGAGCATAAGCAATGTTTTTGTTAGTGATGAATGGTGCACCCATGATATTATGTTCTACTTTATGAGAATCTTGTAATATTATTCCTATTACAGTTGAAGAACTGGAAGGGAACTGAAGAGATTTATTAACTATATAAATCCATCGAATAATGAAAGTATTCGAAAAAAGTGTTCAAAAACTAATTCATTATGTTTCAACGGACAAAATGTATCGGGGCACAATTTTTGCAACGTTTTTTTTTTTTTTTTTTTTTTAACTTCGTAGCATCGGTCAAGAGCAAACAATCTATTTAACGTGATTATCTGTGGAAACAGAATGTAACAGCAGCTGTCCTATCCAACAAGAAATGCGTAACACAAACTGTAATGTTCAAATTTCAATTAAATAATGGAACAAAATGAGAAATGAACGAATTCTCACATTTTTTAAATAATAGAAAGTTCATCATCAAATGCGTGCGAAAATTTCCACTATTCTCAAGATGTGTTCGAAAGAATTTGAACGAATGCTTCCCATTAGATTAATATGTTTATTTTTAAAGAAAAGTGGAATAAAGCTCCGAAAATTGAATTAACCATTTCATTATAATATTTCCAAAGAACTTCAGATATTGATTTCATCGAAAATTAATTTATTCAAATGGATTCGTCTTTAAACTTTAAACACTTTAAGAGGCGCAATGCAAGCAATGAAATGTGCGAACAGAGGAGAAAATGATAGATGGCGCAAATGGGAGACAATGAAAAGTTTCGGAGAAGAGGCCAAAACAACAGAAGCAGATATTTTCAGCTCGAATACCAGCGAACAATAATAATTGGTGACAATACGAATTTTCTGAAATCCCTCCCCTTTGTTAGAAAAATCAATAAGTGAAAAAACGACAAGTTTTCAATTAAAAAAACTGCTGTCTGCAAATTGAAATTATCATTTTTACATATTCGTTTTAAAAATTTCGCAAAATTTATGCATAGCAGGAGGTATACATTGGAAAGTACTACAGCCGTTTTTGGTAGAAAAAAAAAAACGGAAAAAGGCATTTTATTGTGATCTTGTGATATTATTCAATAAACAGGATCATACTTTCAAAGTAATCAATTTAGTCCTTATCCGGAAACAATGTAAAAAACAATTCATAAGTAAATAGTCTGAGAATAAGTTATTATATTTAGAAATTGTCATATTTCCATCTCTTCCTCATGATGTAACTTGAAACAATTCAGCCAATATTTGCAAGTTAGTAATTTCATAATCTTATCTTTGAGTGACAGCAATCAATAAGCATCATTCTTTATGATCTTGTCGCATAGTAATTCTGGAGTTTTTTCTATTTTCCTTACTGCGATTAAATGATTTTTTAAGGAACAAGTTGTCGCTCAGTCCAATCTACTTTTGTTTTAAAGGATTTGGGAATCTCCGAAATTTTGCTACATTATTTTGTAGGAAATGACAATAAATCTAACGCGGTACTCTTTTTATGATAAATTAAAGTTTAGCTTAGTAGATATGTCGAAGATATACAAATTAAATTCAAAATTCCTGTATTTTTACTGGGTCTGTTAAATATAAGTCTCTCGAGATAGAAAAATTTTTCGGTGTTTTAGGGCTGATGGATAGGTAAAGGGCAAGCAAGTAGTTATCAAGAAATATCTTGCAACAGTAGCCGAATAAGGAAATTCATGAACAGTAAAAAAAAGAGCAGACTTTATGGATTAATGAGGGACAGTTGCTTTTCTGAGACTCGAAGTACTAATAGCAAACAGTTTTAACAATCCAGAACGTGTTGCCACAAGTTGGAATAGAGATTTGGGACTTGATATATTTCTATTTGAGTTGAATAACTTTAGTTGGCAATTTGGGTTTGATTTATCAGGTTCTTGGTCAAGTAGTCTTAAAAGCACGTAACTTTTGAAAGTATTATTGAATTCAAACCATTTTCTTCGTTCACTCTTATTTCTTTCCTCAAAAAGGTTTACATTATAGAACTTTCTTTGAATGGTATGAAGAAATGTGATCGAATCTTCAGTTCTTCTGGAGAAGATGACCCTATAGCAATAATGTCATAATCATCATGCAGGCTCATTTCAAAGTATACCCAAAGACTGAAAAAGAGCTGGTAATTTTCTCACAGATAAAGCAGAATGAAAAGATCAGCAAATATCTCTTAAAACATCACATGAATATTTCAATTTGCTATGTCGCTCCATTCATTTTTGCGATATCTCCGAAGGATGATTTTGGATCTGTTGCATAAAGATTCCTCCTACACTATCCTTTCATTTATTTCTTGCAGTAGCAGAAAAATGAAGTGGATGGAATCTGCAAAACCATCGGGGTCATCGATATAAAAATATTATAGTTGGATATCAGAAAATTCCAAGCGTTGGAAAAGTGAAGTGATTCAAAGGTGTATCTTGAATATGTTTTCAATAAGAACAGAGAATGACGTGAGACGTGACAGCGAAGTAAGAAAGTGTTTTTATTGCGTGTCCAAGTATCTCGGTCCTAAGATATAATTGAAATAAGTACACTTCAACATGCAATTTATATAAATTATAATTATTGCAAGTACAATGAAAAACATTTCTATAGTTATATCTATAAAACATAAATAATTAGACTAAAGAACTTGTCGAGAAGTTCTTTCAGTCCAGTCATTCGAAAAAAGCACTTCTGATTCCATCCCAGACAGTTTTTTTAGAAGCAAAATTATATTAAAAAGATTTAGACAGTTCATGGAATTTCATTCCTGATTAATGGATAGAACTAAACAATTACTTCAAGAAATTTCTTTATAAAATTACTTAAGTTCGATCAAAGAATAATTACATTTACTATGAAATCCGATGATATCTCAATGTCATGTGGGTGTTAGCTATATCTGATTACAGAATATAATAATAGGTTTCTTACGGAAAACATGAGCATTCATTTTCTCGGTCAAAAAAAAAAAAAAAAAGAAATCAAAAATTGTCAAGGAAGATGACATGATGCTGCGAAAAATCTATGAAAGCAGCCACTTCACATTTTACAAATGAATTCTGAGAATTCGGTTGAGATTTTGGGAAGGAAAGAAAATGACGATGAAGGGAAGGTTAGGTAAAGGCAAGAAATCGGCTCATGCTATTGCAAACATTGAAACAAAATTCATTACGGGAATGTTAATTATTTTAATTGAGAAATGGTAAAAGCAATAGTGAGTAGGTATTGCTTTTGAAACGAAGACGAAAAATAGAAAGAAGCATCTGGCATTCCTATATTACAATTCAGGAAAAAGACACAGTAAATGCGAAAGATAGAAAAGATCCAGAATTCCATGCTCAAAATATTCTGCCTCTATATTTGACTTCATGGACATGTTTAACCTTCATTCATTCTTTTAGTTTATTCTTCGTCAGTGTAAGAATAGCAGTTGCTTTCTTCAAAAAGAGATTTAAAATTTTGATAATTGAAGTATTGGAATAGAAAGCTTGTTCATAACAATGTATACCGGTATATTTCAAATATTAAAAGCCAAAATTTGTGAACAGTTGAGGTTGGATCAGAGTTCAACTTCTTAACTTCATGATTTCTTGGAAATGGTTGCAAAAGAATTATGCAAACTCTTATTTTTTTTTTTTTAAATGATGAATGACTAAAAACCTTATAAGCAAGAAGGTAAAAGATTCTGAGATTAGTAGATTTCTGATTTTTTTTTAAAAAAAAATTGAGAAATGGCAATGATTCATCTTTTACTAGTAAATATAAAAAGATTTTTGACATTTCAAAATGAGAAATAAATTTGCTCTGAAGTTTCAAATTTATGAAATACAAACAATATAGGCAAAATCAGGCTATAAAAAGCAAAAATTAGCTGGTAGTATGGAAATTTCTAATTCATCGTGATGAAGTCATTTCGAAATCCTAATTCAAGACGAAAAATCACTAAAGATTCTTGTTAGAAGAATTCTATCCAGCAATAAACTTAATTTTGTAGCTGCTTAACAGAATGTTAAGAATAAGAGTCATCTGGTTAGAAATAAGAATGATATTCTTCATTCATGATCCTTTCCATAATTTTCGTGAAATATTTCTCCTTCAGGATGCTTCCAATGTTGCTGATTATATGAAGTCCCACTATTAGCTCTGTGATTGCATTGTTTTCTTTCTGATAAACTTACTGTTTACTTGTTATTCGTGAATCTTGCCATATCATTGCTTCACGTTTGTAAGATAGTAATCTAGTAGTTGACATGTATTCAAGTAATAAATTTTTTCAAGAAATCTTTTTTTCAAATTTTCGGAAAAAAAATTAATGAAAGGAAAGAAACAAATGTTTCAATCTTTCGCTTCGGAAAAAAAAATGCTAGAAATTTTGACGGCTTAACTATGAACAGTTTCCACACTGTTGTTACAAAGATGGGTTCATTCAGAAAGAATGCTTCTCCTTTAAAACATCATCTTAGATTCATGAATGTATTCAGAATTTTCTGATCGAATAACTGATTGAATGATAGATGATCTTCGATGAAGAATATCACAGTTTTTCTAACAAATCACACATCTTATATGACCTAAAAAAAAAAAAAAAAAAAAAAAAGAGAAGCAACAGATCCTATTCGACCTCAGAATTATCCTGAATGATACCATGCACTTTTATTTAGGAAAGAGAATTGAAAGGCGATGGAACTAAATAAGTTTGTAAGAATAAAACAAACTCAGAAATGATCAGCTTTGCCGATATCTGAGTGTGAAAGTTCCCCAAAAGAAAAAATGAGAATAACAGGAAGTAAGCAGTGATCCCAGCGTGATAACCATCACTCTTTTACGGCTGCTTCTCCGCTCTTTTCTCTCTCGCTACTCCTCCCGAGATTCCCGAGACCTTTTCCATCATTTTCACCCCGCCATCCCGCGTGATAGAATCATCCTGTTTGCAATCCCGAGGCACTGCTACTTCCTTTCCGTTCATATAGCATTAAAGATCATCACTCTCGTCATTTCCAGTACATTATCCTCCTGAAGTGTGCTGTATGTATGTATTTATATAACTATTCTCCCAATATGTATTAGTAATATGAATTGTGTATTTCGAATTCTGGGCGGTCAGTTTAGACGCAAATCACGCACGTGTGAACTGATTAAGGTGAAATCTATGAGGACATCGAGTGTTTTAATTTAATCATTTTGATGGCTCAAGTTGAGTAAGGTAAAGACACCGTCACAGAGCAAACAGAGTTAACGTACGCCTGACACCCACTAATCCTGACTGCAGAGATCAAGTACACGTGGTTGAATTGTTACGCTGCATTATTTGAGCGTTGTCTCGACACGTTACAGTACGGTGTTCTGTTGCGTTGAAGGCAGCAAGGATCACTGATTGTCAGATGTGAATCGAGTGACATGTTAGTTTTTATCGGCGATTGTTAGATGTGATTTGGATGGCATGTTAGTTTCTATTGATTTGTTGGTTGCTCCTTTTTGGTTTCCAGTTGTTTATCATCATGTGACTTCGATTTCATCCTAGTTTGCCTCGTATCGATTGCTATAGGATCTTTGACTCTATCCGGTTTTTGGCTTATCTAAAGGTGATTGTTGCTATTGAAGTGGATGTTATGACAAATAAACTCATTTCAGCATTGCAAAATGCCGGTTTTTCCAGGTGATAGTTCAAAGTTTCAAGTCATCTTGGGATCAGATGTTTTCTCAAAAATCGTCTTTTTTTTCTCGATTTTACGCATTTTAAATTCGAAAGTTTTAGTATCGCCTATGTTGTTTAAAGATCACAGTTTGTAGAGTTACTCTTTTCTGATTGTTCCTTGTCTTAAAACTCTGATACGATCTCTTTCATAATAATTTGAAAGCAAATATTATATGACATATTGTCTTACTTTGTGTTTACATCATAATGTCATTTCTCTACAAGAAGCATGCAGACTTAGTAGTAGTCATACGGAATATTCTGAATAAAATCAACCCATTTCTAGGTTAAAAATATGACTACAACAATAGATGGAGGTGGTGATACAATTCAGAATGAAAATTTCGATAGAGAGAAGGAGAATACCGCAAAAAATATCAAGAAGGAAATTGTTGACAACATGGAAAAAAAATTAATAAAAATAAATGGCGCTGTGTCGAAAGAATCCATCGATAAAGCATATGGCATTGCTGATTTAAAACTGGCGACAAAAAATGTATCACATTTGGTTTTGTTCTGATGTTGCACATAGATCAAAATCATGCGTTGTGCTATTAACAAACTTCAATAATAGGGATATTCATTCATGAAATATGTATAGGACTAGTTTTAAATTAGAACTTTTCGATTGTTGATTACTGAAAATTATATTGTAGAAAAGACACAATCGACGGAACACATTTGCAAATAAAGCAGAACCTTGTGGGAAGAACTCGAACAAGGAGAACAAGCCACGTTCGAAATCAACAAATGTAGCGAAAGAAGCAGGTGATGGATATCAAGCAGTGCAAGCAAAACGACGTTATAATTGTCGGCAGTTTATTTTTCATAGAATGAATTTTCTTTCTGTGACTTTCTGGTTTCCGGTCGTCTGGAAATATGCTAAGATTTGTGCATAGAAAACTTAATAAAGAATAAGGGGAATTATAATAACAATAAGTACAACTGAAAATTTCAAAGAAGTTTTTGAACCAGTAAAAGAAATTCATCGATATTTAGCATTCCAGTGCTTGTGAATTCCTTAAACAAATGTCATAAGCGGATGATAAAATTGGGATCTTGAGAAAGACTGCAAAACAAAATAATAAATCGAACTGCTGATATGTAACCCAGAAAAGCTTAAAAAATGTTGATGAAAAGAAGTGTGAATGGGGTAAAATAATCCAAAAAATTGAGTGCTTTCAAATGGCAGTAGAATGAGAATTAGAAACTGCTTCAGTTCTATTTTCCTTATTCTTACTTAATTTTTCGGAATGGCATTTCCTTTATCTTCGTTCACTCTTAACTTGCCATTTATCATTTCTACTCAGTAAATTCATATTATTGGAGAAAAAGGAATCAAGTAGCCATTCTAAAAATAGTGATGTGGAATGATAAATGAACAATATGCATTTAATTTAAAATGTTTAAGCTGTCGACAAAACTCGGAATGTGCAACGACCAACAAATTCGATGACATTAGAAGGATTTGTTTATGACGGTGAAAGTATGTCGTTGCTTTGAAATGCAAAGATTACTGCAAAAATATTGTTGGCTCCAATAATCTTTAAAAATTACATAATAATTGGAATTAAATTGTTATTCTTATTTAGTTGATCTAGAAGAGCCGTTCAGCGATTCCGATGAAAATGACACGTTAAGGGAATCAAAGAAACTTACGCTGACTATCCCACGGGGGCGCATACGTACTCTTTCCGGTACTGTTCCAGCAGTGGGTTACAGGTAGGCATGTTTTTATTAATTCTTCACATTTCAAGGAGCTCGTACACACTATCCTTATAAGAAATTCTTTTTTTTCTAGTACATTACAATGTATTAGAAACCATAGAATCATCAAGCATGCTAGAAGAGTGTTGCTTCAGTAATATTGTCGCGATGGTTTCATAGTGATAGATAAGCATAACAGACGAACTATAACTGCTGTTCATCTTCAAAGTGAAATTATTGAAAATACTGTTGCAGTCCAAAATGGGGCGGTCCAACAATGTGCCTAAGCTGTTTGCAATTTTTCGACCTTCCGGAGCATCTCACGCAATTTTCAGAGTTAGTTTTTTTCTTTTTTTATTTTTTTTTTCTTTCTTTCATAATAAACGAAAGGTTTACAGAGTATTTCGGTCTTCTATTAACTGTTTTATTATTATTCAGTACATTTCATATGTACGCTTGCGAAATATGTTTCAGACATTTACTGAATGAACATCACATTGTTATTGTCGAAATCGATTTGATTGTTGATCCGAAGAGGTTGGTGTTGTAAACTAAATTGTTTATTTTTTATTTTGAAACTAGAACAGAATTTCCAAAATTTCTGTCAGAAATTCTTGGAATGCATTATTTTTCTTTTCATTTTAGTCGATTAGTTTAAATACCGTCAAGTTTTTTATACATTGTTCCCATATTCTTATCGGTAAATATTTTAATTTATTAAGATATGTGGAATACTGGAGACAGCGTTTCGCGAAGGAAAGTATTGATACCATTTTTCCGAAGAAAATTCCTGATGAAAGTGCTGAATTTTACGGAAAAACTAATTATTTCTATGAAATGGGTGAAAATCTGCCAGAGGATTATGCCTTACGTCAGAAACTTGCTATGAGACGTTTGGAAGAAGTATATTATTTAAGCGCAGTAATTAAAAGATGTATAAAACGTTTGCTTTCATTTACTTTTTCCGTAGAACATTCAGAATATTAGATTTAGTTGTGGATTAAAGGTAGTGAGATCATTTGATGATTTACACTGGGCTCGAACAAAAATTTTTGCCCTATGAAAAGCTTTCAAAATAGAAGAATGAAATTTCTTAATTTAATTCTTCAAAATTTTGGAATTGTAGGCATTAGCATGTCAGCAACGTGAACGAGAAGATACGAATTTCATACAGCAATGCATTTTTTGTCGATATACAGCACGTGGTAATCGATCGAAAATAATCCACCATCTCTACATGATCCATCATTTGAATCTTGGCTCACCAGACAACTTAGGTGCTTTCCTTTCTTTAAAGTAATGTATAGCAAGTTGTTTCTTGAAACTGTAAATTCATTCAATTCATCTGTCGTAATTTATTAGCATGATCTGATTTAAATTCTCGAAAGGTTCCTTTTTGTCCACTTTAATCTCTTTATGATTAATATTGTGTATCATTGCAGTTTTTGTTACCGAGTATATTGAATGTCTGAAATCGAGGCTTCTCAGGTTGTCATTTCTAAAATGCATAGGAAAAAAAGTTATATTAGTTCCAACAAAAATTTTTTTTTCTTAGTAAGTTAGCACTGATATTCCTAGATATATTAATTAATAATAATGAAAATTTTTTAGTGCAAAATAATGATATAAAAAGTACTTCGTTGTTTGTGGTATCATTTTTTTCCTTTTTTGATTGATTTTTCATTTCTATCGCATTATATTTATATCATTCAACTGCTTTAGCAATGAATGTATTTACTGTGAAAAAAGGTTCAGCGACCGCAATACTTTAATGGATCATATGCGTAAACGAAACCATAAGGAAGTGAATCCAAAGAACAATTACTATGACAAATTCTATATTATCAACTATTTGGTAGAGTTATTGTTTTTCCATGTTAGACATTTATTAAGATTACAGAGATTTTTGGGTTACTCATCGGTCAGCTCTTCCAAGGTTTTTTTGTTATTTAATGCCAATCTTTGTATCAGAACTATCGTCTGCTACATTTTGTGCCATATTAGGATTTTGTGAAGTTATATATTTACGTTCGTCTATTTCTTGCCCAACCCATAACATTCTCCAGACATTTGAGGATAATATTTAAGGTGAATATATATATATATAGTTGGTCTAATGCTAATTTTTCTAGCACAAGTTTATTGGAAATTGTGCCAAAAGTTCGTTTTTAGGAGTTAGGAAAGCGTTGGTTAGATGTATTGAAAGAAGATTTTGAAGATACTATGCCAACGTTTGTAGATTCCGATGAAGAAGAAGAAGAGTAAGCCCGTTTTCTTTCATTGTTTATATTCTCTGAAATGTAAAAAATAAATTTTCGATTTTTTTTTTTTTTTTTTTTACTTAATCTCATTTCAGTTGTTGATATCTTAATCTCTTCATCAGAACCCTTCGTTTTCCATTCCTTGATACTGTAATATACCAAAAATAACATAAATCATTCAGTTTTTTAAATCTGTATCAGTACATCGAAATTGGAAAGCAAAAGTTGTCATTACTTCATATTGGTCACCCATTAGTTTTTGAAGTGTTTAAAAATAGAACAGTTCACTAATATTATAACAGGGAATCCTGGCAAGAATGGCAAGAGGACAATATTGATGTGGAGCAGACTCGTGTGGTTTGCCTGTTTTGTGATGTAACCGAGGATCACGCTGCTCCATTACTTGAACATATAAAAGTAAATTCAGTTCACTTAGTTTATGATTGTGATTTAGATAATTTCAAAAATCGAAAAGATTTCGGGGTTTTTTTTTTTCGAAAATTTTTTGGAATGGAAAAGGTCAAAGTTGGATTTAAATCATAAATGTGAGGGTTCAAAACTATACTTAACTATTTTCTTTTCGTTGACGATTTGCTGGTGCATTATTTTTATGATTGTAGAAAAACGTCAACCATGTTATTATTTATTTCCAGAATGTTCATTACTTCGATGTTCTCGGAATCATTGAGAAGGAGAAGCTGGATGTTTATGAACGGGTGAGAATGATTAATTACATACGTAAGGAGAACTACAATGCACGGTGCTTCGTATGTGGTAAGAATGACCTGGGCTCATTACAAAAGCTCAGGCAGCATTACGCAGAAAACGATCATCTTTCGAAAGGTTTACCCGAAAAATCTGTTTGGTGCACAGAAGAGTTAGTTTTTTACGGTGGCTAAATATTTTTTGTGGAAAACAAGATTTTTGATTATATCAAAATTCTGGTTATGAGTCTCCCTCAGAATTCGATGTCCATCAACCATCATCTTGCAATGTCATACTGTATTGATTGTATATTTAGCTTATTAACAAAAATGTAAGAATATTGAGGATTGTAGTGGTGTAATCAGTAACACTGACTGACAGTAGTCATGATACCTTCCCATGACCTTGATGATTACTTCTACTCTTTTCTTACAGGAACTTGGTGCCCATATTCGGTAACGATCATCTAATTTGGATGCTTGAATCATATATAGATGAAAGAGAAGTTTCTTCACAGACTGAAGAGATTACAGCAGTATCCGGAAACATCAGAGAATATCTTTTAAAGCAGAGTGAAGTGAATTCTGTCGAAGGTGTAAGTATTGGATTGATAATATTATTTTATTTTCAGTAGAGATAAATAAAAGTATTAGTTGAGAACTAATTTTTTAATTATCTCCTTCCACTCTCATATCTGAATGGGAATTGAGCAACATGTCGAACTAAAATCAGTGCATAATATCGGGATATTTTTGAATTACCAGTGTGAATTTTCATTACTGATGCGTTTGACGTGCATAATTTTTGCTAATTTTAATCATGTTACTTAAAAAATTAGTAAGATAAATATATTGATGAAGGTATCAATTTATTTAAATAAAGCTGTTCTTACAATCACGTCTTGAAAGATGAGGAAGTACATTGGCGTTCCGTGTAAATTTATATTAAATTTTTCATTATGTTGAATTATTTTCTTTCAGGTGATTGCTGAAGATCTTCCAGAGCTATGCGATGGTGCACTTACAGATTTGAACTTATACGAATCGTTGAAATAAGTAAAATTAAGTATTTCAAATCTAAAATAAATAAAAAAAAAAAAGAATGGGTGTTTGGAATTCATGGAAAATATTGGAAAATTTGGATGCAGTGGATGTGCTGCACTTTAGCGCTTATGGGCAGGCCATGGTCGCCATTTTAACTTACTTTGCTCATTTTTTACGAAATTTACTCTTTGTGTTAAGTTGCCAAATCAATGGTTATTCTGCAATTTCGTTAAATTAATGTTAAATTTTTTATCGCACATTTTAAAATTCTCATGTAATTGATACTGGTATCAACTATAGTACGGGACGTATAATGTGAAAGGTATGTCTTATGATGTTTACGCGTAATAAGTTCATTTTTCGTTTTGCGGAAGCAGTCTCAAGTTGGTTTGGATGCTCAGCACTTTTTCGCATAACTAAACAGTTAAATGTTTTTTTTTAAAATTCAAATGTCAGTTTTCAGACTTTGAGTCCCTTTTAATTATGAAGCATTTTCCAAAAATATAGATTTTTAGATCCCCGGCGAATTGAGATAGAAAATAATTTATGTCTATTATTTCTACCACGGTTTCCTAAAGCCGTTTATTTTCTAGTTTTTGCATGGACTGTATTAAAAAAGATATGGAAAAGGTGGAGATGAAATCTGATATTAAATGATGCTGATCGCCCTTTCTCGTTGTTCTTTTCTTTCCTTTTTGCTAATTTTTCTTAAATGTCCATGAAATCCAAAGAAAATAATTCGTCTATCTGCCTTTTTTTTTTTCCATATATTTCTGAATTCAGGTTTCTCTTTCGGTCCTATCATTGACGCCTTTATTGTTGTGTTTTCTGCGTCATATCTGTGTATTACATCATATTTCCATTAATCTGATTGTACTTTCTTTGTTTGATCTACCATTACTGGTTTCTTATTTTATTTATACTATTCTTGAGATTTTTTTAATTTTGTAAATAAAGTTTAAAACAGCTTTTTACTCATTGTATCTGAACATTATCACAGGAAATGTAGAGAGACGAGTATTGATTGCTCCTGTCTCGCGTGATATTTGTATGGGATTATCGCAAGTTTTGTGACAAAAGTACTGTATGAAATTTACCGCTTATATGTCATTGGATAAAATCCTCTGCCGGCAATACGTTTCTTATTTTAATCATGAGTATGAGTAGGGTAAGAATTGAAATTGATTAAATTATAAGGCATCGGAGAGCAGGGTGTTGTTAGGTTATTTTTTGAACGTATCTTATGAATTTAGTTACTTTTGCAATTCTGCTTGGGTTAAATAGTCACTAGGATTATTTATCTTCATATTAATACACCTGGATAATGCATATTTCGAATTAACAGAGTTACTCATGTTCCGAAGATATCGTTTAGCTAGTTTTGCATGAATTTTGACTAAAAGTACAGGAAAGGATTATGATAAATTGATTCCATTATAGAAAATTGTGGTTTCGGATTGGTTTTCCATTATGTTTGTTCAATTTACTTGCTTCTGAAGAAAAATTTCAACATTTGATTTTAAATCCTCCATAACCACACTGAAATTAAATATGCAGATCTTCAGTCCAGTGTTAGGTTCCGCAGATCCTCTTTAATCCAATATTAGATTCCAGTTCAGAAGGCTGAATACTTGTCTTTGTCAAACAGTAAATTGCGATGATTGTTTTTAATCGAACGAGTAAATACAGAAAAATCAGCCATCTTTGTGTATTTTCATATAAGTTCTAAACAAGTAAACAAGCATTATTTCTACTAGCCAATGCTCACAAAAATTCTATGGATATTTCGTATTCTTTCAGATGTGGAGATATGTAAAAGATTAAAAGTCATCTGCTTTTCTATAAGGATTTTGCTTCTGCTTAACTTAACCTTAAAGAAGTCAAGTCATCCAGCATTTGCATTCATCAGTATTTTGATTGCAACAGTGTTTAATGATAATACATTTACAAGCAGAAAGAAAAATTCACTTCGATTTTGTTTAGAATATCATTCAGGACAGGAATAGGAAACATTCCGTTTAACAATAATTCTATTGTATCCACATTTATTACATTCAATATTTTTTATCATAACAATTGGACAAAAACTTTTATCGCAAAACTTTTTTTCCGAATTGTTGAACGGAAATAAGATATCCAATATCTATTCTCGTCATAACGTTCCTAGCTATTTAGCTGATCCATACAGATAATAGATACTGTTAAATGATACATGCAATTCCAAAACATAACCCAAAAAGTTAGCATAATGGAAATCTTCATACTTTTGATGGAAAATGAATTGAATGGACAAACGATAGGAAAATGTTATAAAGTATATAAACTCACACGTTTTATGAAGAAGAAGCCATATGAAAACAAAATTATGATTTGGAGAATAAACTCTAGGGATCAGTTTCCTTTTCACGTGATTATTTGGTCTATAAATTCGTTTGACTTGTATTTCATATCATGAAGTACAGATCAAACACAATTTTGTCTAGACTCTCTTCGCGAACTATGAAATATGTCCAAATAACATTAGATTTAGGCTCTAAGCTAAATTTGTATGCGTCACACTGTCTTTGCTCCATCTATTTGGCCGCTCTCCTATTGACTTATATCATCAGCAAAATAACACTAGCAGTCATTTATTTCTAGCCAATTCCCGATTTTTAATATCAGAAAATATGAGTACTGTATTGCGAACTCCTGTTTTAGAAAAAATCAGTGCAATGCACACTGATTTCTTCTAAAACAGGAATTAGCAATGTAGCACCCATATTTTCTAACATTTAGAAAAAATAAAGGATTCTTCAATTTTTTTTTAAAGATGAGAGTGCCATCATTAGTGATGGTGGAAGTAAAGCGCTAAAGAAAGTCTTACTCTCCACCGCTTTTCCGTTCCATATGATTAATCATAGCGAAAGCTACGATTTCTGACTTGTAAATTTCATTCATCTTTCCAGAAAGATTCTATAGCTATCTCAAGCACTCTGCACAGAACTGTGACAACCATCAAGTCACTGCGCTTCATCTATTTGATGGCTAAACTGCAATTGCTCATCGACATATCTTCAAAAATAAATTCACGAAGAATCCATCCAACGTTACCACCATTTGTAACAAATGGTGGTATAACGTTGGATGGATTCTTTCCAACGTTATACCGCCATTTACTAACGAATCTATTTTAAAGATATGATTATAGCGCTTTGAAGTTCAAGTTCAGTCGTACTCTACCGAGTCATAATCGAAATAGAATTGATTTCAGAACTGTTGGAGAATTTCCATCACTTGAATAAACACTAGATAATTACATTAAGCACCAATAACTATATTTCCTAACTAGCTGTAGAAATAAAAATGTAAATGTTCGCAAAAGTTCTTACCGATTGCTTTAAAATTTTGAAACAACATTGCATTTGAATACGCGCATGTTTTTATATACAAGCATTGCTTTGGGTAAGTTTAGTTAAGTGGAAAAGACCCAGCTTGGGACGATTTACAGCAGCTCTTACTATGACGATATACAACAGTAAGAGCTGTTGTATATCGTCCCAAGCTGGATTTCATGTGAATGTAATGAACAGATCTGGATGCCCGTAGTGACGAACATACGCAATTGCATCTTGAGTGTACTCATGCATATGACGTGAACTGCCTGTGTATGAAGATGGCAGAATCGTTAGTCTTCCAGCTTAGTTGTATTACCGTTATTTACAACTGCATCTCTCAAGTGAATGTATTCTTCGAATGGAAGCTTGGTCTGATTCAAACGAATGAATATCAAATGTTCTGTTTCGATTTTTGCATACATATCTACGATACACTGGTGAAACAACTGACGGCATTTCAAAATGTGATTGTCTTCATTCTCTCGAATCATTAATCGGTATGAATAATAGTTCATTGCATTGCATTTCTTATTTTCTTCTTCACCCACAGGATTTATCACCTCAACGTTGAAGTGAATTACATCGGAACTATCCCAAAAAATGATTGGATATTGCAGAGCATCGTAGCATTAATGAGTTTCTGCAATTTTTGTCAACTGATCGTTTCGCAAATGAAGAGCAATATCTCTAGGTTGGAATTGATCTCCGATTATAGTAATTGTCACTTCGTCTATAGTTAGAGCAGTGAATCTTCTCATATGTTTTCCAGCGGGCGTTTTATCAACAAATAATAGTGTATCAGATGGCATCTCTAAATTGCTATTTTGAAGGAACGCGCCAAATTATTTTTCTCCTTTTTTTTTTTTTTTTTTTTTTCGTAAGAAGTATTGCAACTGGGAAACGACGGATCTTTTTACGATGGTATAAATTCTGCAGACGTGTATTGAATTCATCATTGCCATTACGGCGAAATACATTTATAGGCATTTATGTTGACCATCTGGGAACAGAAGCAGGGAGCCGACTTAATGATAAATTTATCTTTTCAGTTTGAATGTTGAATGAATTTTTTTTTCTTTTTTTGAGCTATGATTTCTGCGCCGAACGATGTCATTTGGTAGCACGAGCTGTATTTCCTGATTTTAGATAAGAAACGCTTCGATTCGGTGGTATATCCGGAAAATAAAGTTTTTAATGGTTCTGGCGGTTCTCCAAGTTGAGGCAGTTCAATTTTTCCGGCGGTGCAACACATTCTTTTCGTTTCTCTATTAAATTTCAGAACCGAGCAATGAAGACACACTTCAGTTATAGTGCCGATAAGAACATGCCGACTCCAAACTATAATCATCAGCTGTGTTGTACCGGAATGTGAGACGATTGTAACCGCGTAATCGCTGAGCATGGAGTCGTGTTTGACGCTGATCTCCTATTCCTCTTTGACGTCTTTCAGTCACTCTCAGCCTTTCGCGCTCATTCTGTTGAGAAAAAAACAGAATTGGAGAACACGATCGCCGTGCTCGCAACCGTGCCTCCTCAAGTCTGGCTTCATATCATTCTGCTGCTTCCCCGGTACTATTTCAGCCATTCCTTGTCTGTTTCCTCAGTTTGATTTGCAATTAATCGTCGCAATGCTTTCATTCTACGAATATGACGGCCTAAGTTTGATCTTCTACGGGGTCATTATTTAGATAAACTACAGCAGATCGACTGCACTGAAAAAAAAAAGTTATAATAAAAACAAAATTGCAAAAAATTAAAAAAGTATGAGTATATCATGACTGGAATTACTTGCAATACTCACTGCTCGTACACCAGTGAGTACTGCAAGTAATACCAGTCACGAATACTCGGTCGGAGCGAGAATTGATTTAACGAAAAGTAATCTTTCCCGTTGACATGTTGGTTCAAAATATATGCCACTGTGAGTATGCAACTTTTGAGGCACCAGTGACTACATGAAGTTTTCGTTATTCTGAGAAGTTTGTTACTAGTCTCAATAATTCAGTAATGTCCTTTGACCATTCCTTTGTAAGGAATTCCATTGTTCATCTTCTTGGTCAAGAGGTTGCTCCCATGTGTCAGTAAAGTAATTTTGAAACAGACGATTCCTGTTTGAAGAAAAAAAATTTATTAATAAACGGAACAATTACAAATAAATAATTATGAGAGAATATCCAAGTAAATTTATAGTTAGGTATTCTTTCCTTTTCAACTTTGCCAACATCTTCAAGCTGTTTTTCATCATGAATAGAGAATAATACGGTCGCGGGGAAAAAAAGGTAAACATAGATAGGAGGGAGGAGGGTAAAAGGAGCAAAAAAGAGGCAAAATGGAAAAACGATGAAGGAAGAGAAAAGCAGCAGAAAGAGAAAGAGAGAAATATTATCAAAAAAAAAAAAGCATATTTTTACCTATCACAGATATGAAATTTACAAAATAGTACGTATATTAGTACACAAAAATACGCGGCTATTTGAATGCAAAGTTGTGTCAAAATTTCAGAGCAATCGGTGAAGAACCTCCGGAGATTTGAGATCTTGAACAAGCGAACATTTACATTTTTATTTATGTAGATTTAAAAATCTAATTTTTTTAAAAATCTAATTTTCAGTTTAATATATAAGGACGAAATCAAATTACAAATAATACAACACCATTGTTACTGTTTATATTAGTATAACTGAGTATATTATTTAATTACAGAAAGCCATATTCGAATCAGAGCTTTGAGAATTGAAATGATTCGCATGTTAAATAAGAAAATATCGAACTGGACATCATAGATGATAAAATAAATAACCAATCCCGAATTTCTCCAAAATATTCAGGTCGAAGAGAGGAATTCAGAGTAATCAAGAAAACAAATTGACTAATTTTAATTAATTGCACAAGGAAAAAAAGTTCATTTATCACTGCAACTGTAATAATCAGCAATTAAAACACTTTGACGATAGAGAATGAAATCTTTTCTAGCAGGAATGATGATTATGTGTGACTTTGAACAGTTAAAAATAATGAATTGAACAAATGGAATTCATTATGCAAAATGATTTGTCAGCTTAAAAATGTCATCAGATTCACTAAAAATTTGGGAAATTTTTCATTTTCTTTTCACTTAAAAAAAATATGTGGGAATAAACTGAAAAATAAAGTGCTAAACAAAACTTGTGACCGAAACATTTTTTTTATAGAAAAAATATAAACATAAATGAAGGAAACACACTATACAGTTCATATTTATCCAACCTATACTCTTAAAATTTGTCAGGAAACTAAATTTCAAATGAATAGAACTGGAAATCAAGTTGATGATTTTATGCATTTTGCAGCCACAGCTTCAGCAAGAATCATTTATAACGATACCGCATATTAGGAATTCATAAATTGTTATTTAAATTCAGTGCACGGTATCAAAACAGTACGTGGATAACGTTGAGCAAGATCTTCCCAATGAACAAAAAAAATGTCAGGAATGCGTGATTCATATAAAATCTGTCCAGTTATCGATAATTTTTTTACTCGACATAAACTTTCAATATAAAATACTCGAACATCACGAAGTCGTAGTAAATCGAACAATGCTACAGCAAAACAAATAGGTAGACAAACACCTGGTCCATTGCAGAGTACTACATCAGGCCTGGAAAGAAATACTGCAATTTATATGTGACTATTATTTTCGTGTGACTGAAATTTCGAAAACTTCGATACTTGTCACATTTTTAGGAATAACTTCAAATTCCAAACTTCAAATTATGAGTTATTTATCATATAACAGAAAAAAAAATTTGGATGTTTCTACAATTTAGGTATGATAAGCGTACTTCTTTGAGGCTTAATTGGAAGCAAATTCTATTTCGGATTTCAAATTTCCAAATTAAAATGTTAAAGTCAGAAATAATTCATCATATTTACAATCCTTATATTTTTCTCATAGTTTTTAAAATATTCTCTGCTTTGCGAAAAACAAAATATTTTACCTTATTCGCCATACTAAAAATAAACTTTCAATGCATGCCAAAATTGTTGTCAATAATGAAGTAAAGTAGCTCTGTTTTACTTCCCGACTTCTGCTTATTCGTTCTACTCGAAAGTTGTTCAGGCCTCGTGTCTTTTCAAATTCGATTATCTAAAACACTGTTGATAACTCAAGAATTTTCTCTGCAATAAATTTTAGTAAAGTTCACAAAACAGAAAACTTCTAGCAAACTATTTTCAGGATACTTTCTAACGCTATCGAAAATCTAAATTTACAAAGTTTTCTATACATTTTACCTTTTGTTCGCTTAGTTTGTCAGTATCAGAAACAATATATATATAATAACCAAAGTGTTCTTTAAAGGCAGACATTATGGTTAGTAATTCAGCAGTATGCCCACCTGAAACTAGAATAATGTACTGAATTTAAAATTTTCGGACTGGAAATGAGTTACACTAGAAATTCGAACGGACTCAAATATTTCAGATACAAATTAGCCGATCCAGTGAATATTTCCATTACAGTTTCAGAGTCAAGAAAAAATGCAGAATGTTTAGCACCATGTTCAATTGTCAAAAAATTTCAAATACGAGCAATCCGAGACAAAATCATACCGGATCCAGCCACGCAACACATTCGTATTGATGTTGATGGTGGACGCTTCCACTTAGCCACTTTCTTGTTTACGTGTGCATGACGCTCGACGTAACGTGCGTAAAGGAGAACGAGTGCTAATAACAGCACTACTAATAGCAGCATCAGCTGCGCAGGCGTTCCCAACATATTAGAAAAAGTTCTCTTCATTCTCCGACTCCATTCCTATCTCGGCAGTATATATGAAGAGTAAGGACGTTTTGCAACCGAGCATCCCAACCACAAATCCGTTCATAGATAAAACTGTCATGTCAAATTATCATCAAATTTTTATTGGATTGCAATAAATTGAATTCACTAAACATATACAGATAAGACAATATTTGAGGCATCTAAACATCGGTGCATATTTAAAAAAACAATGTTGCTGTATTCCATTTTTCGATTCTTTTTATGTTCCGTTGAATCATATAAAAATTCGATTTTTCAAACTTCGAATTAATAAAAATCTTAATTCTTTGATAATTTTCGGGGAAGTTTAATTTGAGTTCAAGACTGAGTAGAAAAGTGTAGCATCAGACAACAATCAAAATAATTTTTTGCGAGGTTTTGATGAAAAGCGACTTTTCCTCTGTGTTTGCATCGCATTTTGTTCCATTTCATGAAAAAGATAAATGAAATTAACAATGCATACAATGATTACAAGTATTGCGATTATGGACTGCAACGATAAATGATTACCGAACATTTTGTATGCAACTAGCAAGCATCGATCACGTAATGCTTGCGGAGCTTTTTCACGAGGACCTCTGAAAATAGAGCTAATTTCAAATGCTACCAACTGGAGGCTAGAATTGTTTCACTTAAAAAGTTTTTAAGTGCGCATTGCTATTTCTAAATTCCGAAATTTACAAATTTAATCGATAATACTTATTCATCTTTCAAGAATGACAAAAATACTACAGTATCATTTATAAGTACCTGATGGCGTAACAAAGAATATCACTGTTGTCCCCAATATTAATCCTTGAGATATTGTGCAAAATAACATATGCATGTGAGCCTGCAATAGCAGTTGCCTAAGAATCATTGATAGAATTCAGTCCATCGAGTCTTCAGTTATTGAACAACGTTTTTGCAAAGATTTCTTAAATAATAAACTGTTTTCAGTCTTATTCGACTTGAACTCGAACCTTATAAGCAGATCACTTCTCTAAATTTATTTTTGAGTCGAATTTATCTTTACAAATTTTTTTTTCAAACTGAACACCTGTAATGCAGGCATAAGTTAGTGCAACAAGAGAGATGATTCCATCAACGATCATTGCTCGACAGAATGACACTTTGGAAAAGAAAATGATTAACAAATAAATGCTTTTTGGGAAAAATATCATCAAACCAATGGCTATTGTTACAGGTGAGTACAACAGGCGAATGGAAAGCATCTGAAATGGTTCATTATTTTGAACTTAAATAAATCACATAGTTCTTCTTTTCAATTTTCTTCTCTTTAAATGATGAAACATATTTGCGTCTCTTCAATTTTCACTTTTTCTCAAGTATCCAGAGAGGAGAAAAGTATTTACCTGATTATGGTAAAGCCGGTATTCGGAGACAGTTAACTTTACATAGCTATCAGGCCAAATATAACCATAATAATTGAACCGTATGCTGAGAAACATGCCCAAATCTATCAGGCCACATGCAAGAAGAAGCTAAAATGTTGCACAGATAATAACTTCCAAAGATGCATATATGTATTTTTTTTTTTAAGTTATAGGATTCCTTGAATTCTCCAGCTAGCATTACAAGATCAAGAACACTTGATAGAGATGACAGGAGAGAGACAAAGTTTGAAGATCGACTAGTGCACATCCCTAATGCCAATATAAGGGATAATTACATGCAGAATAGCGATCATCATTAAGCCATTACCACCACTTTTCTGTTTCCTTTTGCTTTGTGTCATCAGTTTTGGTCTGTTAAGAAAAGTATTCTGAAAATGTACGCTGCACGGGACATCAATTTAAAAGTCTTTTTCTTTCTAAAGCCTAGAATAGCATGTCTTTGCAGAATTTATACAAGTTTTCAACGACTGCAAAAAATATCGACCGAAAGACATGTGTTTAAGGATATTTTGAATTATGTGATATAATTATCTCCTAAAAGAAAAAAATACTATCTGAAACGATCAAAAATGATCTGAAAAATGTTTCCTGGAAAATCGAAGAAGAAAATGCTGCGTGCATAATGGTTCGCCTACTTTTGTTTTGGCATCGATAATTATGACATTTCCTTCGTTCATTGGACCATACTGTTGTGAATGATTTTGAGATTCGTTTGTCTGATTTTGTAAAATTTGCTTAGCCATACAGAAAATCAGATCACCGCTTCAATTAATATCAAATAGAAAAGTAACGATAAATCCCGATCTTGATGTCTTATATAGGCGCCCATAAAAATTTGCATTCGACTAAATTTGAGTCTAAATTTTGAAAATATAGGGAATAAAATCTCACATTCTTACGAAGATTAATGCATTATACATGCAAATTTGTAGCAGTTTTAAGAGTTCGGCGATATTTCCCGAGAAGTCAAAGATCAACAACAATTTTTTTTGAAGCAGTATGCATGACGTACACGTATATAGCGCTACATTTAAACAAATTTATCTCATAAAGAATTCAGATAAAATGGATGTTTCCGCAAAGTACTCTATTCCGGTAAAGTTTGATTAAGATGTTAAAGACGCTTGAAATCTGTGACTGGCAGGACTTCACGGAAATTCCTGAACTGATGGGAGCTCTAATATTCTTATTTTCATAACTTCAGTCAAGAAGTAAATTTAGTTCAACCATGTGAAATTTAACAATATCGCGATTTTTGAATGGATAATCTTTTGGCTTTATATTTTTGCAAATAAGTTTTTTGTGAGGAAATTCAAATTTTTGAAATTTCGTTCGAATTAAATATTTTGCGTACAACAGTGATACGTGGTATCACAAGAACGATATCACAAAAGCATTCAAAAGGCTCGCGCATTTGCAGCTGACCGATACAAAATAGTAAGATGCTTATGTAATTGGATCTATCGATGCGATTTCCGAATCGGTTCAATAGCAACAAACTGACATAAGCCATAAAAGATAGTAAACCCAAAAATCGTAACAATGCGGCCTGAAAAAAAAAGAAAAGAAAACGAAATTGCTCGTAAGAAAAATGATTGGATTAACTAGAAAAAGTGGATTTCCCTATTTTGCTGGTGAAAGAGGCGAATGATTTATAAGACATCATTTAATGATAAAAACGATCGGATTTTCTGCCACATTGGATTAAAAGATAAGGCAAAGCTACACGAAAAAAATAAAAACAATAAAGGCTTTTATTTTGCATTTCAGAAATATAATGCTGCTAGCCGTCTTTTGAAATTGGCTAGAATTGTTACAAGCAATGAATTTTTCAGCTTTAAATTTTCTTGTTAAGCATTTTTTCGTTGTCTTTTAACGTGATTCCATAAGTGTAAATGAATTGAGACAAAAATTTTGGAGTCAGTTATGCTGGAAGAAAAGAAAATGTCGAAAAACTTATCGAAAAGATAAGGAAATGAGCAAAACTGTCATCCAAAAGATGACCAACAGCATTACATGGCACTGATCAATTTCCATATTCCGAATTTCATGGGCTATAAAAATAAAAAATTTTTAAACAGCTTCAAAACCGCAAACCTGCTGCTCAGCATTTCCTCGTTTAGATCCATAGTGCCAAATAGATCCTATTTTTATGTTTGTTTTGAAACCGGTTTTCCAGGCCTAAAAATGAACCATTGCATACATTTTTATTCCCTCCACTTCGCGGAACAATAAACAAAAAAAGGAAAGCAGAAATCAAAGAGGTAGCAAGTGTCGTGAAGAGTAGACAGAAATTGAGGACCAAAATCGGTATGGACCAGAACAAGTCGACGAAACAAAAGTAGAGAAAAGCGATGACGTAAGTTATTACGACCACGGCACATTCAAGCCATAATCGTCGCAAAGACAAAATAAAGGATAATATGTATGAAATGTGTGCGATCGTAAATAGTGCACAGACGGTTTGTAAATTATTATGCCATTGCGATGAATATAAATATACGCCGAAAGCTGAAAGAAGCCTTTCATGTAATTTCGATAGTTGGAGATGAGGGAATGAGGCCAATGTTGAAGAGAGATGATTCGATGTGGAATGAAAAAATATGGATGGAACAATTTGACTTCCGATTAAGTCTCAAAAAGGTCTTTAGTTATCTCTATACCTTTTAATTGACTTCTTATGCAACAAAATATATAAACTTTTTTTCTTTAATCTATAATCTATCATTGTATAACTCAATTCAATTCAAAATTCAGTTTTTTTCTTTGCCTAAATTTGATTTTTGATTAATTTTTGTTAACAAATTGTACTCACCAAGAACAAGAAATGTTAAAGAAGTGAGTAATTTGATTGTCCCTTTCACACGCAACGTTAACGTAAGTATGGTCAAGGAAAGCGTTGGCATGCTATTCAGAAATGGAGCTTCATGATAGAAACCTTCTGTTCCAACGTAAAATAAACCACAGAGACCACCGTATACAGCTAGCACTTCCGACAAATTCAGTAGTGGCAAATCGAACATACTGTAATTAAAATCTTTACAGTGAACAGAAACATTTCTCAAACATCTTTATACGTCTTTTATATGCTACAAAGATTACATAATGCTTCGAAAAAAAGTGCGAAAAATATTACAAGTGACCGATTAACTGATTATAGAGAGGTTTTAATCCCTCTTATCCTTCTCGAAATAAGAAAAATGTTTTGAGTGTAATCATATGAATGCCTGCACTATGACTAAAGAAAATTTCTACGAACAAGGCAAAAAATTTTAACATTTTTATCTTTGGCAAATACACTGAAACATTTTCTTTTTCGGAAAGCATAAAGTTATCCCGTTTCACTCTCATTTTCGCTATCCCCTGTTTATAACAATAATGCTATCATTTCACAGAAATAATTGAAGAGCACCGGCAAGAAATCGTTAGAGAGAGATGAAAAACCTAACTAAAACTGAAGCAGAAAATCAGCATCGATCCATGATGGAAAAACTCTTTCCATAATTCTAGCTAAGTTATCGATAGAGAAATATTACAATTTGACAAATACAAATTTCAGATTTCCTGGAGTTTTTCATATAGTATGCATTAATATATAATTTTAAAAAAAGAATAATTGGCTTACATATATAATATTTCCTGAAATTTTATAAAAAAGAATGATGTAGCTTCTCAGCAATAATGCTTTGATGACAATAAAGTAAATATATTCGATATTTTTTTTCTTTTTTATATTTTCAATTTAGAAATTTTTTATTCAGACGTTGAAAATAGCATGAAATTTTAAATTTCTTTTATTTATAAAAAACAAGATATTCAGAAAATAAATGTGCCACCTGGAAAATGTATAAGTTGCCGATAAAAATAATTATGAAATATTTTATAAAGATTTAGTAGAAAACAATGAAGCGAAAGACAAAATTTAATGTACATGCAATAAGTTTAGAGACAATCATTTCAACATTAACTTGAGTCGGTTTTTGGCTCTGATTAAATCATATTTTCCAAAGTGTGACCTCTTGTATTTCCTTGTTGAAGTCTGTTTGTGTTCTAAAAGATTTTAAAAGAAATTAGTACTAAATTGATGTGACTTGTAACAGCAAAAAAATTATAATAAATTCACTAATTTAAATTTAATCACTGCATTTGTCATAAATGTAATTGGCTTTGTTGAAATTTAAAGACAGAAGATTCTGGAAAATACGGACGGATTCAACTGATGCTTAGGATATCATCATAAAAAAAAGAATATCATAAAGAAATAAGAGACAGCGACAAACTTCGTGCATCAAAACATAATTTTGAGAAATTTAAGATTGTCCGTCGTGCCAGAGTATATCGAATGAAGTGCACGCCAAAATTTTGAAGCCAGAGTTCGGAACATATGGAGTAAGAGAAAGAGAAAGAAACTGGACGTAACGAAAATTGAATTTGTCAACTCAAATATGTGTCAATTTGTGATTTCATCGATCGAACCAAGAAATGAAATTTAATTTATAAACATCTGTGTTATGTGTATTTACTAATTTATTTGATCAATTGCATTCAAATTAGTTATTTCTTAAATTCAGTTTTGTACCCAACCAAATTTGGTTGAAGAAGACAAAATGAATTCTTTTACGAACGATCCATTTGATAATGATTAGATGAAGAGGTAAATCCCGAAAGCTTCAAATAAAATAAGAAATTATATCAGGGATTTCACAGGAGCAGTGTGGTAATTTCTGATTCTATTTGAAACTTCTGGTATTTATCTCATTACGTAATTGCTATCAAATAGATTCTCTATAAATGAAGAATTTATTTTGTCTTCCTCAACCAAATTTAATTTAAGGACAAAATTGAGTCCAAGAAATAATTAACTGCACGGTGAGATTTTGATAATCATGTCAATTCATAATTGCTTTAGAATAATCGATTAATCCATCTAAAAAAATCAGGTTAGGGCATTTTTGATCTGGAAGATCATGACAGAATTGACATTTCGAGGTCTTCATATCGATTAATGATTGTTTAATGACATTAATAATTTCAATGGAAAATAAGTGCAGAGATTAGTAAAACACATACAAAAAGGTGAGTTATTGAAAATTTTAAAATGCAGTATGGAAAGTTACACATGATGGATGACTGAAGTTAATTTTCCCTTTTACATTAAAATGGATTGAAGTTCTGGTTTGATAGCTTCGAAAAGACGTTCACTTTTTGTTTCTTCTCTTTTATTTTTTGAAAGCATTAATAAAACTGTCAGATGAGTAACATCAACAAAAGTTAGCGAACTGATCTCAAATTATGCAAGCTATAGATGGTTAAGTGGCAGGAAAACAGATACGATAAGATCTGATAGGTAATTATACACTCTTACATGCTTCCTGACAGCTTGTTGCTCAAAATACCCAGCAGTTTTAATTAAAGCTTGATGAAAGCTTTAACAAGATTTGAATACCATGCACTATACATGAATATATAAATAATCAAACTCATGATTTGAGAAATTTTTAATTTGAACCTATTTTTGGAGAGTAGTTGGGTAATTACTGCCACATTGCTGTAGAGCAGTAAGGAATGCATCCGAAGTAATTTAGTGGAAAAAAACTGGGAAAATTTCTCATAAAAAAAATTAAAAACTGCAATGAAGTAATTTTTATTTTATAAAATAGAAACTGGTTCTGTGTTCGAATTTTCCACTGAATCTACGGAGCAAAAACTGACTCGTTTCCAGTTGATTTCGTCCTTTTTCAGTTCATATCCAAAATTGATTTCCGCTTTTTTGAAGCAGGCAGTAAACTGACAATTAGCAAGCAAACAAAGTATATGGAATAACTGATGCCATGATCCGAAAGAACAAGTCAGAATTTTTTTGTTGGTGATAAGAAACCCGATCATTTTCTTAGTTCTGTAATGAAGACAAAATTTTCAAAATTTTTTGAGTTTAGAAAATTACTAGATTGGAGCGAAATAGTTGTAAACGTCATATCATGTTGGTGTTTTAATGGTTTTTTATACGTAAACCTAAAATCAACAGAACCAAAATCTGCCATACTTATTACGAGGTGTGTTTGTTTTTTTTTTTTTTTTCTGTTTCTGTTTGAATCGATAAAAATGTATACGATATCTGAATAAGATTTCCCTTTTACTTATTTTATGACTTCATTTCCTAAAAATTATTCACATCAAAGTATTTATAATAAGTTTAATTCTCAGTTTGAGAGCAGCGATTTTTTTTTTGATAGTTTCCATTGAACAAAATAATCTGCTGATTATTACTAATTCATTTGCAATTATTGTCTGAATTGCATGAGGTGTGGTGAAAGATAGTTTTGTTAACAAACAACAATAGTAACTAAGACAGATAATGAAGGAAGGCTTCTAAGGAGGATTACCAATGAAAAGTAATACCATTTTGCCGATAACCCAATCAATGAACAAATTAAAATTAAAATATGAAATCGCAAAATCATTTCTTAGCGATGTACTGACATACTGAGAAAATGAGCCACTTTTTATTCTATAAAATTCAGTGGAAAAATCGATCACAGAATCAATTTCTAATTTATAGATTATATTATTCTGTTAAATTTCTGGCTTTTTCTGTAGAAGTATTTGCTCAATCTTTTCGAATTTATGTATTTCTGTCCAATTAATATAAACGATGTATATTTAAACATTACAAACTTATGGGATCAGAATAAATGAAGAAATGAGAAAGCAGCTGGTAGCTGTCATTTCGCAAAACTGGTTTCATTAATAGGCAAAAAAGGAAATATATCTGTATATCCTATTATTAATCTATAGAATTAAAAAATGTAAGAGTTCGTTGTAACTTTTGACACAATGTTGCAATTTCTTCACCGATTGTTTTGAAATTTGGAAAGAACATTGCATTCGAATAGATACGTATTTTTATATCACCTGTTACATTAGTAACAGGAGGAGCCTCGAATAAGTAGCGTCCCGATAATTTTTGTAAACAAATGAGTGCTAAGAGGTCAAGCGGGGCGATGTAATTTCAAAGGGACGATAAACATGTTTACCGTTAAAACGCTCCAATTCACAAATGAACAAAATGAGGCAAGCAATCAAGGGGCGACACGATGGAGATCAGGTAAGAGAGAAGAGCCCGTGGAATTCAAATTCAAGTTCAAAGTTCTCACATCGACGCAGCAATAGTAACAGTTCGCTGGCAACGCATGGCCATGTCCAGCTAGTAAAAGAATAAGTCAAAAAACTTTCGAGAAGGATATAGTTCAGTAAAGCAATTCTGATTTGGTTTCCCAGAACTTCTCGAGTTTAAAATTTGATGTTATGCTTGTTAAATCTAAAGAAAGTTCATATTCCGTGGTTTCGAAAATTTTTCCTCGAAACCTTGTCTTCTCCTTACATGTTTTGCACGCTATAAAGCATTAGAGCGATTTCTAGAGAATAATCGACAGCATGCGGAATAAAGTAACTACGGGAAGTTTGATCTTGCAGCACATCGATTATCAAATCAAATTATTTCCCTTTTCGAAAAAGATGTTGGATTTGCATTGTGACCAGGAGCTTTCAGTTTTTGAAAATTGTGGCGGGAATTTCAAACTAATTTAGAACTAATCAAATCGGTGGTGAGGAGTCTGCCGGATGTCAAGAGTCGATGGGTATCCGTTGCATATACGGAGATCGGGGAGTGTCGCGAATAGTACCGGATTCGTATTTTCTGGATTATTTCTCTGCAAAATGCTCAATTTCCTCGGTAATTGTTTCCCCCACTTGTTTTCTTTTCCAGTTCACCTAGTTTTGAATCGTTAATTCAGCTGATCACATAGTTCCGTTTTCATTTTCAGGAGAATTGAATCATTTGAGTTTTATAAACAAGTTTATCAAAAAAAGAGTTTATAAATTTTGGTTCTGTATAATATTTTGTCGACACAAGAGAACTGATATAATGAATGGGTTGGTAGTCGATTTTCAAAGTATATTTCTTTACATACCATAGAGCGATTTGGCTTTCCCGTTAGAATTTGATATTCTGTTGGGAATCATATCGTTGCGTACACTTTGAATGTAAAGAAACTAACCCTTTCAGTTTATGGAACCTGACTTTACATTACATTTCCAAAGCTTCAAATGAAAAGTATTGAAAATGAATAAGCTTAACTTCGTAGTATTCTATACTAGACAAAAATTCCTAATCAATTTAAGAATGCGTGGGTGGTTTGCCAGTTTGCTAAAGACCTATCTGCTGAACATCTGTTGGCTATTGGTGATGAAAATGGCTTTATTCATTTCTTAGATGCTCGAGAAAATGTTATAAGAAATTGTAAGTTCATTTATTTGGTTACAAGTGTCCCAAGTAAAATTAATGCATATCCTACTCGAACGATATTTTTCTCTTGATTTATATATTTCCTATTTGTCCATTTTTTATTTCTTTTTTTTTTTTATATCTTTCGTTGCTTCATATTTGCTTTTCTTTTCTCGTTGTTTCTCGTTGCTTCATACTTTTCTCGCTGATTTTTTCAAAAGCATTATTGGGAGTAAATATTTCGTGGATGAAATAAATTGCACTCAAAAAGAAAAAAAAATTAGATAAAAGCTTGAATTATCTAACAAGGAGATTTGAATGCTTTAAATAGCATTTCAAGGCTTATTTGTTTTCAAATCATGTATGGACTATGAACTATTTTAAGCGATTTCTGCCGATCGAAGTTGTGTAATCGACTTGTCATTTGTTGCAAATCGTCCGAACAATTTACTTTCTATATCTGGTCATGCAAAGGTAACGTCATGGGATATTGAACGGCAGTTTGCATTACAACAGTTTTTGGGTCATGAAGGTTCAGTTCGCGCTCTTTCAGTATCCGACGACAATCCTGGCTAGTTTCTTTTAATCATTTTTTCATCAGTTTTTGAATAATTATTAGGACTTTTTGGAATGCTTAATTTTTTATGCGTTTTAAAAATAACTGCAAGTTGCAGATCTTTTTGCAACAGGCGCTCGAGATGGAACAATTTGCATATGGGATCGACGAGAACCGCAAGCCACTATTGTGCGTCCCTTCAATCTCCTGGAAAACACACATCCTTTACTAGCTTCTGAACGTATGCTATCTTTACCAGAAATATGACATAAAAATACAAGCATTTGCTTTAAAATAATGGAGTTTTGTTCTTGTTTTTTAGATGAAGCTGAAAAGCGATATATTAGAGCTAATATGTCAGGAAAAATTGTTGCAGTACTTACTTCGTTTCTCAGTTTGCACTGCATTTGAAGATTGTTTTACTGTACTATTATTTGATATAATGTGTGATAGATTTGGTTGTGTATTTGAGATTGTAGATATTTGAAATGTGAACAGCCTAGAATATACAGTTAATAATTAATTAAATCCCAGGAGTTATATAATCTTATTTCCTAGATCAATATACCTAGTGTTTCCATAACTATTTCGGTCATTCCGATTTCTAAGCCACCGATCATAATAACTTTATATTTTAGAATCTGATTATACATTTTTAGGTCAAAGTATTGGAACAAAGCGAAGATCGCGTATATCAGTTTCGATGAGTTCAAAAGGAATCACTTCTTTAGTACATCTTGGTGGAAACACTTTAATATCGGCATCTTCGTCTTTCAAAACGTAAAGTTCTTATTTTTTGCAATCAAGATGATTTATGTTGTATTTTTCATCCTAATAGTTCTTATATTTTCCGTACTAATTTTTCGTAGTTATTGATGCAAGTGTTAAATTTACTGCAGAGGTATTCGCTTTTGGGATCTCCGTTATCGTGGCAAAAATAGTCCATTTCGTATTCTTGAAGATCCTAATAGTACTTCAATTCGTGATTTTGGTGTGTTGTTATTCTAAAATTCTTTTATAACATGTGTTTATTTGAAAGAATTAATTGGATTCATTCTATTTACTTTTATTTCAACACAGCAAAAAAAAAAAAACATCTAATTCCAGTGAATTTAAATATTCCCAATCATTTCTTCAAAAGGAAGAATTGAGAATACGTAATTTAAATTTCATGAGTGCAATAAATCTGAATATACCATCCAAAGTTTTAGATACATTTTGTCTTATTCAAAGTCCCAGTAAGTTGCGATTTTTTAAATAATCTGTCTTCATTTTCATCATTAAGGTATTGCTTCTATATGCCTTGATCGCTTTAGTTCATCACTTTTTGTTGCATCCACAGACTCAAAAATTTATCAGTACAGCGTTCAGGGATTAAATAACGCACCAGGTGCTTTTTTCATTTTAGTATCATCCATATTATTTGCATATTCATATATTTAATTTCATTCCTCATATATATGGATTAAAATTTTTGCAATTTCAGTTGGCATTTTGCAAGGTGTTAAGCGAACATCTTTCAATACATATGATTTTAAAATTGCTGCCTCCCCAACTTCCGATCATGTAATGTTTGGAGGTGGTGATTGCTTCGCTGTTATTTGGGATTTACAGGTTATTGATTGTTAATTTCTTCAAAGCTTTTGAATTTAGAATGCATTAGTTTCAATGCATAAAGTCTTCTCAGCATGACGATTCTTTCAGTAGTAATTAAATTTGTTTCCTTAATTCTAAGATGTATTTTCATTTTATTATTGCAGGAAAAATATTCCAGTTCCGGTAAAGGCAAGATGAAGTATTTGCCTTACCCGAAATATACATTGGGTGGTCACCGTTATGAGGTCTTTTTTTCTCTCTTCTTAAACTGAACAAACTATATGCAAATTAAAGATGTTTTCAAATTTTGCTTTTATGATAATGGCAAATTGTTATGATAAAATTTCATGATTTCGTGAAATTATTACTCCATATTTTATTCTTTATCATTTAATTCCATTTCAGTAACATTTTCTATAATTCAGTGCATTTAATGTGATAATTTTCGAGAAAATAGAGTTAACTTTTATCCTGTTCAGGTTACTGTTGCGAGATTCAGCAGCAATGGGCATTATATTGCCACCATGGATGATTCATATCTGAAAATTTGGAAATGGAGTGCGAGAAGACCTGAAAATCAGGACTCATCTCCAATCACTGTACATCAGGATCATGTTGAATTATATGAATTGCCTGAAACATCTATAGCTGAAGTGTCGTTGTATGCTCTATACTATTCATTATGTTTTTAGTCGTGACATAGAATATAATTTTTGTGATAAATTCAACATAATTTTTTTCTTTTTTTTTAATGATTCTATATTTTCGTTTTCATATTCCTTATGGTTTTAGAAAATATATTTTGAGTTGTGAATTTCGGAGAGTTTACTTATTATATTTAGTTCTTTTTTTCTTTTACAGAAGATTTGATGCCAAAATATGTTTTATAGGAAGCAGTTAAATGTGTCAGTCTCAACACCAAAGAAAAATACGGAACGTAGTCCTTTCAAAAGTCCATTTAAAAGTCCTTTAAACCGAACTGGTACGGAAACGAAAAACGGAAGTGAATCGCCAGTGAAAAAAATATTCAAGTATGGTTTTCTTTTTTTTTTTTTTTTTTTATTCTCATTTTTGTGACACTTCCAAGAAAACTCAAAACACTAAGTTTTTTCTCAATTTTTTCTAATTATATCCTTTTAAGAGTCACTGAATCGATGTCTCCTCCACTGTGTGATTTGACTAACAAATCAAGCCATGCTGCGCGAAGACTTGATTTTTCTGAAATCGGTATGAAAAGTCGAGTACCATGTGCTTTCTACTTCAAGTATGTTTTTTGATGTTTATTTGACCTGTTGAAGCTTTCGAAGTTCAAGGAATTTTTAACTTAACTACTTTTGAATTAGCATATTTCTTGGTGCTTCCCTGCAGCAAATTGTGAGTAATTCAGATATCCAACGATGAATTTACCAGATTTTGTCAAGGACAGACTTGCTGCATTAAATGTGAATTCAGAGTCGCAAACTGCTATATTAGATAAAAGAAAAGGACCAAAACTGGTTGAACATTCATTGAATTCCGATCGGTAAGACTATTTCCATATATCAGTATGACAGTTTTTTTTTTTTTTTTTGACCTGTTGAAGCTTTCGAAGTTCAAGGAATTTTTAACTTAACTACTTTTGAATTAGTATGACAGTTTTTTTTTTTTTTTTTTTTTTTTTTTTTTTCTGAATAACTTGTAATACATTGAACTAAGAAGAATTGGAAAGATTACTTTCGTCTGAATCTAAATTTGAACTTACTTTGATTCCAATGAAACACTAGTACTAAAGTCTATTATTTTTGGAAAGTTATTCATTTGCTTCATATTTTCTTATTTTTTATGCATTTCTCATTGTTTTCCGTTTTATAGACCGTCTAACTGTTCAAATATGATTTCGATGGAGGAACGCGTTGATCGCACATCTCCTCGTAAAATTCGAGTTAAACAATGTTTACATAAATCAAGTGAACGTATTCATCGATCATCAGCACCAAAAATGCCAGTAAAATCTCGCACTGATTCACTAAGCTCAAGACATTCTCAGAATTTCTCATCGGATATACGCCAGGAGACAGCAAAAACAAAAAAGAAGAATGGAATACAACGAACACTCGATCAGTATTTCAGTAGAACACCGCAAACTCATTAGCTTTATTTCTGTGCACTTTTTTTTTCTTTTTTTTTTCTTTCTCCATTTTGAGTGCAGTGATGTAAAATACTGGTGACTAATCTTTTTTGCAAGATTTTTTCTCAATTTATGTCTTCGAAATAGTACTGCATATCTAATCTTTTAGCAACATTACTTAATTTTTTTGATTTAACGGGTTGATTCAAGCTTCTTTCAGAAAATTTGTAAATATTTATTTGAAGTGGATTGATTATTAATGAGATCTTCTCTTGAGATATTAACTGCAAAAAACATATAGAAAGTTTCATATGCTTTTGATAGAAAAATTTGCAGTTGATGTTTTAGTTTGATAATTTTGTTATAATTTTCTGAACAACTAAGGAAAGTCCTTATCGTTATTTGTCAATCTATTAAAGCATTTGTTTTGTTATTTCTTATTACCATTCATTTCCATTTTACTTCAGAATTTCATTGAAATCACTAAATTTTCTACTAGCTCAGTATCCGAATATTATTTTTCTAAAATGATTTTAGAGTAATCTGTTATCCTTTTCGATCTTTTTCAGGTTCATATCATTTTGTTTAATCGGTATTTTTTCTGTATTTCTTCCGACAACTCCATGTATGTTTGAATAAATGGTATTTATTCTTTTGATCGAGGATCTGTAGAGGTAAAAGAGTCTTTTGGAATCTACGGGAGAGTCACTACTACAAAAATTTAATTCAGTTGCCATAAAAATTTCAATTTTTATACTGTTGACTAAAATGCGGAACCAATTTTTCAACTTCATCACGTACTGGATTTAGTTTTTAAAAATAATTTCCATATAAAAAGTAATGCAGATTGTTTTATCTTTCAATATAAGACTTTTATCTTTTGTAATACATCCATTATGACATGCTGAAATATAAAGTCAGATTTTGAACTTCAGATTTTAACCGAATGATAGTTGGCATTATGCAGTCGAAACTATGTTCACTGCTCTGATATTCGTATCCTTCTTTCTTCTCGCTCTTTACTTCTTTCCGACACGTCGTGGCTTATTACCATATCTTAAGACTATTAGACATGAAATATAGCAGATGTAATATCGTTCTCTTGCTATTCTGCTTTGCACAATAGATTTCAAATATAATACATAAATTTTCATCTCACTTACTACATGATTGCTTCTTGCTAAAATGTCATATTCTGTAAAATTTGAGATGTTTTGAAAATTTCAAAATGAAGTATTTCTATAGAATAAATGCTATTTATTTTTAGTAAAATAACGATCAATCAAAGTTCTTATTCCACAGAAATATTTCATTTTGGAATTTTTAAAGCATTTCAAATTTTATAAAACATGACACTTTAGTAAAAAGCGATCACATAGTAAGTGATATGAAAATTTATCCGTTATATTTGAAATCTATTAGAATAGCAAGAAAATAATATTACATCTACAGCATTTTATGTCGGATACATGGTAATAAACCACGATGAATCGAAAGGAAGAAAGGAGCGAGAAGAAAGAAAGACACGAATATCTGAGAACACTGAGCATAGTTTTCGATTGCATAATGTCAACCATCATTTGGTTGGAATTGAAGTTCAAAACTTTTTTCTTAAAATGTATGAAAAACATGGACCAGAAATCCCAGCATTGCTGTATTATACACCTTCAGCTGGCATAACATAATTCTCTGCAGTGATTTCCTGAAGAAATTATGTCAACTGCAAGTATCATTGTCGATAATATGTGTTTTGTTTACTTCATTGATAAGAATTCACAAAATTTAAACATTTGCAGTACTGATACAAATAATAGAAATAAAAGAAAGGAATTTTATAATTAAGAGAACAAGACTCGAAGTTCAGTTTGTGACAGTTTATAAATTTCGTGGAGGATTAGTAGCGCATTGTTGCTTTAAAGAAATGTGAGGGAAATATTATGACTGTAAAATGGTGCAGGCTTCGTACTTTATGATTCATTTTTGTAATTCGGAATTTTTAGAACTGCCTTTAAATTTCCCACAGAATTCTGGAATTAAGAAATAATTTGTGAACAGTTACTTTGTTTTACAGTATCATCAAACAGAGTCCGACACTGGCATAAAATATGCTGCAGGTGATATATTTTAAATACATAGTAACTATGAGTCAGAGGAGGTAGTGCTGAAAATTCTGTGATAAATTAATTGGGAACAAGTAACACAACACAATGAACGGAACTGTTTTGAATGGCAATATTTGTGGGACCTTTCGTGCCCTGAATTATCACGGCACATTGATGGATTCAAGTCGACACAATCTGAAATTCGTTTTTTTCTCTTTTTTTTTTTTCTTTTTTTTAATAGAGAAAATATCTGCGCTTGCCAAAAGATGAAGAAGATCCGCAATACTTTAAAAACTCGAACTTGGCGACACACATATATTTTTAAGCATCATGTAATTTATAAATTGCTTAGAGCAAGTGTAAGTTTCAAAATGACACTGAACTACTATGAGAAACAAACTTACTTTCTTTTTCTTTATTATTTGCTATACAATTTCCACCAAGACACCACTAAAAGTATACAAATTAGAATTTGTTAAAAAATTAGACTGGAAACAAGTATTCAGAACAATTAGTCATAATTTTCGCTAAATTTAAACTGAGTTTTTTATCTACTGCGTCTTATTGTAATGTAGTAATTTTAAAAGCTAGGTGTGGAAGACATTTTCAAACATATTAAAAAAATTCCTAGATTGAAATGTTATGATAAATTGTTTCATTCATTAATTTTTTCCATAACATAATTTCTATTCATAAATTGATCACTTCATTATCTATTTTTAACAACAAAAAAACTATTAAGAAGTACACCTTGTCAGGTCCACATTTAGTCCCGTCCAATAAAGGTAGATAAAATTTGGTTTCACATGGCTCCGTTTTACGTAGTTGTCGATTTCTGCACCAAAGTCGTCGACATGGATCCTTCGATAAATATTCCTTCCTCTTAATTGAAATGAAATTTAAAGCTTTTCTTCTTTTGATGTTGTTGGGCTAAACTTAATGAGAAACTAAAAAATTAGCCCTATTAATTAGTCAAGTTGTCAGGAGATGATTAAAGTTATGATGCGGAAATTACTGAAAGATTATTCGACAACAGAAAAGCTTAACTAAAACCTAACAAATTTAATGGCTACAGTAATGATTACATTAGCACGGTCTTACAAAAGTTTTCCCTGATTTCCCTCGTTATCTTCATTCAAATCTGTCTTATAATTGAATTCTCACTGAAAAGAACTCTGAGTTTTCATTTTTAATTTATTGGTTTAAATATATTAATTTTCATTTGCGCATAATAATGTTTGCTTGCAATTTTCTTTAAAAAAATTAAATTACCATACAAACACTGTAATGAGGTCCAAATGCTATCTTGCACTGGTTCTGTTGGACCAATAATTCGCCAGGTTTGCGATGTTTACGTTGCGAAGTGCGTCGTAAGCGTCTTTCACGACTCTTTGATCGTAGTAAGCAGTCAGCTGTTCCGTTCCTATAATTCTTCAAATTTTTTAAAACGTCCAGTCCAAAATATATTGTGAAAGCTTGATATAACAAAAATCGAAAGCGTGAATTGGAAATTAAAATACTAAATTTCTTTGAAAAATTTTCAAAAACACATTTAAGTCTTTTTAGAAAAAGGCTCCTAGTTTTATTCATTTAAATTTCAATAAAAAGTACGCAAAAAATGATTGAATTTGTTGAATTGAACATGGTGAAAATTTGAATGTGTTAAAAAATTTTTGTTCATCGTCCGAGCCTGATACTGTTGCGGACATCAAATAGTTCCTTCCACAATTTTCAGCTGATTCAGTAGTGTCATCATGAAATGCACCAAGACTATAAAGAAATTTGAATTTTTGAGCCAAACAGAAAAAGTTCGACTTATATTGATATTCGAAGATTTTTCCTTCAGAAGGTGTCAATTGGCAATCAATCAAATTTTCATAAGTATGTATACCTGTGAGCCAACTCATGAGCAGCAATTACGGCGGTAGCCATACCACCGATATCCTCAACTACACTTGCTGATTCGGGAACTCTACACATCACTCCAACATATGCCATTCCTTGAGTACTAGAGTCACCTTTTGAAGAGAGCAAATCGATTCTGTAGAGGAAAGTGAAATTTTATTTGAAATGAAAAAAATATCTTAAAAATATCTCAAATCTTAGAAAGAAAAAAAACATCTTATCAGTTTAATTTATTTAAATCCGAAAATATGGAATTCTGATTCAAGTTTGATTTCAAATGCACCAAACTCTAATTCTCGAATTTCACAAACCTTGTCAAAACAATGATATGATTATGCGCTGGAATCCATTGCGAATATTCAGATACCCACTTTTGTACATAATTCACGGCATCTAATCCATCCATTCTAGCAGAAAAATATTATTTTAAATGCATATTTTTGGTATTGAAATGCACTAGCAATAAAGACTGAGCAATACATTATGTTTTTTTTTAAAAGAGTTGATTTTAACTCAATTAGTATCGCACTGAAAAATAAGTGAACTGTTAAGTTCATTTCTGTATACAAAGATATCTTAACTCCACTTTAATTATTTAGGTAACTGCAAGATTAATAGTATGGTGAACGTAAGTGGAGCTTCATAAGTTTTGTAAAATTAAAGAGCACAAAGGTGTGCTGATAAGCTCTGACTAAAAGGATGAATTATTCTTAAAGCTCGCAATTAATGAAGAATTTATACTAACTATAACTGAAAATGGCTTTGGTAAAAGGAACTCAGAAAAACCTAAGTGAATGATTTTGAAAATTTTTTCAAAGCGCTATTATTCATCCATAAACTTACAGGCTAATATTTAAATTTACTTATTATTGTCCTTATTGTTAAGTTCCGTGATTTTTTTCTTCGATATCCTATGTGATTAATTTTTTAGATAGAAGGAAAAAAAAAAGTTTTTACTGCGTTGCATTTCCCAAATTCTTCAATTTGGTTTGGTTTAGAAATGGCACAAGTGGACAATCATCTTCACGGATTATTGCCATCGTTGATGCGAGATTCAAGGCTACCGGAACATTTTCGAATAAACGATTGCCATCGTAGATCGAGCGTACCTGTCTTTCATGTTTTATTAGAAGTAGCAAATTTGTAGCAAGCGTAGAAGACATTGCAAAGTTGGAACGATTTTATACTTTATTTTTGGTTTTGGTTGCTCAGAATCTTCAATATCATTGTCAGAATCACCAACATTTTCTTCATAATGACCATGTTGTTGTTTTGGTTAGAATTATAATCACAGTCTAATATCATTATCACTCTCACTGTAAAGTGGTATCTGTAGGGAGAGTGATAACGATGTATAAATTCTTTTATGAGACTTACCTGTTCGAAAATAGCATACAAATAGTCATTCGTGGCAGAAAGTGCCGAATATTTATCGCCCCGAACAATTTCCCGGAAATTGGTATAAACTGAGTAATCCGCCACCATTAGAATATCAATCTGATATCTGAATGATGAATTATCGTGCTGTATCTTTGGATTACGAAATAATGGCACTTCCTGCAAAAAGAATTTGTTTTTCGAACAGGTATGGAAAATTTTGAAGATAAAGTTTGATCTAAAAAAATATTGTTTATTGAAAAATTGGTATAATAATATCATCTATTTTCAAAAATAAATTCGTACTTCAGTAACTCAAATCATATTGTAGAAGGTTAGCTCTATAATTTCCATGGCACTTTTAAAGATTTAGCGATATTTCTGAATGATTAGGATTATAGTATTGATGAAAATCATGTAGAAAATCGCTCACATTGAACAACGATTTGCGAAAACAAGAATATAAACTAGCTCATGTTAGCTCAAGTAATAATTTTGCATCATCAAAATTGCATCATCAAAAATGAACTTATTCGTTAACAAAAAAAATTAATGTACTTTTTTAAAAGCAACACCAGCCGATTTCGTCTTTCGCTGGAAGTGCACTGCGCTCCAAACTACAAATTCATTTTCTAGTAGTATGTAAATAATATACAATCTTGAAAAGAATGACAAAAAAAAAATGAAGAATCGCTGAAAATGATTGAATACTTTAATTTTCATTGATTTTTCTGTTTGTGTACTTTCTATGATAAAAATAGAAGATACCATAATGGATTTTTCACTTTTCATAGAAGCCTAGCCACTTCATTTAAAGTGAAATTGATGACTCTCAAGATTCTCTTTCCATTCCTTGGATGAGACATCCAGTTTAATGCCACATAGTTTCTTTGACCTAATACCACTCCCTCATACTTTATCTGTTCTTGCTGATGAATCTAAGAATATTGGGTATTCACGGATTATGCCGTGAGATATATAAAAAAGAAATTAAAGAAACAAATTATTGATTTCTGAATTTTTATGCAACTCAGTGTTCATAATCAAGAGCCTAATAGATAAATCAAACACCAAGCACTGTTGTAACTCAGATTCATTCTTAATCACGATTTACTTCTGCTGAGATTTTTTTTTTTTTTTAAACCTTCAAAGATTAATAAATCATTCAATTTAATGAACAAAAATTTTTAAAAAACGTTGAGTTTGTCAATCTTACCTGGCATGAAGTAATATAAAATTACACGTAAGGAATTACTGGAAGCGATTCGCACCATTTTTTTAAAAGAGATCGTTACGTCTTTTATTCACGGCAATAAAAAAATGATCAACAGTAAATCACAGCAGCTCATCACTTCTGTATTCTTTATCATTTTCCGTGATCACACAATTAAAAAATTGAATTAAGCCATGTGAACGACATTTGTTTTCCTAATCACTCTGCCAAAAATTTTCTGAAAAAACTCCTGGGAATTCTTGAAACTAATAGATTTTACAGCACAAAGCATTAGCGAACAATACCTTTTCTGCATGATCAAGTTGTTGCTATCTTCAATAGGAATATAAAATACTGCTGCGAAAAAATAATAAGAGTTAAATGGAAAAACTGACGAGAAATGTAAATAAAAAAATTAAATTTTTTGCATTTTCAGGATGAGAATGATGATAGAGTGACAAGAAATTTAAGTATAAAACCAGATATATTCTAATTAAGATGACTAAAAAAGATAAATTTAAAACTTATAAAAGGGCAGTGTCTCAGTGATAAAAGGTGATGATAGTAGATATGACTGATACGAAGATTTGGGAAAACGATGGGATGCGATCGGGAAAGAATAATAAATAAAATAAATGCAGAGGATAATCACATGAAAACCATATACATTACTGAACACTATCTCAACGATTGACTGCATGAGATCCAACAACGAGATTTCAATGAATTTTTTGGGTTCTTCAGATCACGAAAAAAAGTCGACGAGAACGAAAGTCTGAACAGTCCAAACATCATACGATTTTTATCATTTAGGAATTTATATCGATTCTGAGATAGGATTTGATTTAAATCTAAAATACCCCACTAGAATCAGTGACAAACACGAAGTTCAAACTAGTAATGCTAAATACTTACTCAGCTCAGACAAAAGCAAACATTTCTCGTTTCAATTACATTTCTAAAGCAGATTTCAGCTAGTAAATATCATTCTGAATTTTAAAGCATTCTGCAAATTGGAAAATAAACAAATGAATCAAAAAGATGACAGTGGCAATGTTGGTGAAGGATTAAAAGATGAAAGTATTGAGCAGTGGCACTTCCATAAATTCAGCTTGTCATCGAAAATTTGAAGTATTAATGCGAAATGGGAATTTGTAAAAAAAGGATTTACATAATCTTGAGATATGTTTTTTTAATTATTCGACAATTTCAAATTTCAAACAGATATTTATTTTTTGTTAAATAAATATTAGAAAGCTGCAATGTAGCAACAACGGGTAGCACAACGAAAGATTTCATTAAATTTATATTCTAATGCCCAAAGATATGTTAAATATTGCAATATTGGGAATGTCACATTTGTTTTGAACATTTCAGTAAGCTGTCGGGAAAGTTAAAACAAACAAGTTCAAAGTAAAAGTCAAGATTGTTTTCAAGAAATGAAGTCAAATAATAGAAATAGGTGTTTTTCTGTTCAAATTAGTTTTAAAGTACCAGGTCATTCATTTGATAGATACAAACTCCTGAAATTATGAAAAATCAGTCTTAATAAACCAATCTTAACATTTCCGTATTTTCGATTACATCCGATAGAGGATATAATGATAAATATTTTCTTCCAGTCTTTGAAATCACAAATAACGAATGGTATTTTAATAACCCCAAAACTGAAAAAGTTAACCCATGATAGCAGCTAAACTTCTCCTTCTATTTCCAAGAAAATTATAATGGCCTGATATTCTTGATCTGGACCGTATTGTAGCCAAATATTAAAAAGAGGGTCTTAGTTCAAATACGTCCTTCGGAAATCATCAAAAAAGAAAATAGATTTATGAACGAACAGTTAACAACAGAATTGATGAAAATTATCAGAAATGATAAAGGAAACAGATTTATTTCTGATATAATCCATTATACGAAAAATTATTACCTCTGATAGGAAAAATATCGAAGAAGAGATCTCAGTTGTTGTTATCATTATAGATCATTATTGTTCTTTTAGTCAATTTATTCGTCATCTTTCTTTTTTTAGAGTAAAAGATAGCAAATCAAGCAAATAATTCGAAACCAAAGACTTGTTGACACATTATTTAACCTTATTGTCGCTCTTTGTTTAAGAGAATAAGAAATACTGCAAGAGACTTATTTCTGCGAAAGACTTTTAAAATTTCAGCTTTTAATGGAAAAATAAAACATTTTTATAGAATCGGCTGTGTTATTCTAATATGAATGATATCTTTATTATGATTATAAATTAAATGAGAAGATTTTATCGAATTATTCATAATAATGAGAAAATCCTATAAATTACAGTTATTACTAATTCCATATTTTGATTCAATAGTGAAACGAATTATGAAAATATTAAGTCATTCTAACTTACAACTTATTGCATGAGCTCGGTGCAATATTTTGAAACCATCAGCAGGAAAGATATCTTCCTTAATAGGAAATCCAATACTTAAAAAATGCATTGGCTAATTATCGGAAATTCCAATATTATATCTTTTTGTGCAGTCATAGAAGATTATACATTCTTTTTGAATACAAATTTTCGAAAGACTGATGAAAGCTCTTTGGGAATTATTATTTGAAATTCATCTTCGGTGCGGCCAGCAATAGAAACCGTACTCTGCAATCCTTCACATTATTGCTATTAAAGATGAAATAGAATGATAGTATAGCCTCCTTAAAGATTGAATCAATATTCTGTGCTTTCGAAATATTTAGAAAAAAGTTCTGCTTTATCATTCATTGCATAAGATAGTTTTTTCTTCTTCGCAATAATTTTCTTCCTCATCCGGAAAAGATACAATTTCCTGATTAGATTCGATTTGCCTCCATCAAGAAAAAAGTAAAATTGCCATTTCCCACAATCAAGATTCCCATAAATGAGACGAAATATACTGAGATAACATACCATTTGGTAATAGTTTACCAGTAAAGGTGCTTGGAAAATAACCGAAAACGAGATATCAAGCCTTTTATCCCCAAGTAGAGAGCATGTACCGATGATTCATTCATAAACTTATTTAAATTGTTTGCAAAAAAATTATCAAATATAAATAGCTTGCAATAGCAGCTGTCAACTTCATCATAGTAATCAAGTGTCCGTAACACTAACAATACGCAGATAAGACACAGTTATACATGATTCAAAAACGAGTTAAGGATTTCATTATTTAGAAACAAATCTCTGCAAAAATATCCATCCCACCTGCTCTTCATAAAACATCGTTTGATAAAACATCGGCCAATATAATATAACTTATCGTATAATGACATAAATATGTTAAGAAATAATTATGAACAAGAAATATCCTATCAAACTCTATATTATCGATCTTCACTAAGCCAGTTTAACGAAAAAATTAATAATTCTCAGCTAGTAGGCAAAGAAACAGTACCAAAATTTGCTTGCATAAACAGAGATGAATCACTAAATCAATTTCAACAGTTGGAAGTGCATCATTCTTGTGATCAAACAAATAAGTGTTAGGGCAAAATGCGAAATTAATTTAACCATATAATCGTAAAGATAGTCCACGGAATTCGCAGTGGAACATTAATCAGTTCGTTCATTGTATGTCGCGAAATTCTTAATCAGTGGTGATAACGCTTTTTATCACGGAAGATAAGTCATTAAAATTAAATAATTTAAACTAATAAAAGAGCAAAAAAAAATCAAAAAAGCAAATTCAAGTAGCTTCTAATTTTTTGCGAAACAACAGAATTTTTAAGGAAAATATAATAATAAAGTAAATTAAAATAGCAAAATAAGTTAAAGCAATATCAATAAGTTTAAAAGAAAATATGAGATGCCTACAGATCATAATTCTCAAATAATCTGAATGCTTAGCTTTGAAATAAGTAAGGATAATGGAATGGTCGAACATATAAATACTTGCTAATCTTTACAGTTGTACTTGAACATTTAAATTATCAACATAAAAAACTGAAATATCATACATTTTGGAAAATCGCCGGAAAATAACAAATTAATTTTCCCACAGTTACTACAAAAGTTTAAAAACACTCCTCATTTTTCGAATATTTATATCTGATGAAAATTTCTTCCTTGTAAGGAAAAAAAATTGATTCAAGTCTAAAAGAATAGTGAAAGAAAATTAAAAAAAGAAGTCATAATTATCCTAATGTGAGAAAACAAGTAAAAGAAAACAGGTTGGCGGAACTTTTTCAAAATCAAACAAGAGATTTAAGAACAAATAAACAAACTATAAGAAAATTAAAGCTCATTAAGTGATTGTCAAATAAACAACATGGCAAACAGACAAATTAAATCAAACTAACAAACGAAAGACTAATCAGGAAAAACAAATAATAATGATGATGAACAACTAAACAACAAAGAATATTATATAAAACATAAAGGTCTGCGAGGTTAACACATCTTGAGAGAATAAAGAACACGATGAACGGGTCCATACAAGAAAAGTGAATCAATTAGCATAAGCCAAGTGCAGTTGAAAGATTAGTAATATTAACGATGAGCGGCAGAACATCTGATGATGATGAGAATTCGATCGTTAGCACCAGATCCAATCGTTTAAATGTTTCAAGCACAGCTTGAGCACGCCCTTTATAGTACGTTACGCGAGTGCGATCACTGATCGCTGCCGCTTGCTAAAATCAAAACAAAATTTTGGAAAAGAAACTTGAAGAGGAAATGGCGATTCTTAAAAGTGAAATTATGTCACAAATTATTTATTTTATTTTAATTGCAGATGTTTTAATTTCTCTCTTTCTGTAAAATGGCCTTCTTATTGAATGCTCCATTCGATGAGTTTAGTACTTAAAAGATATTAATTCAAGTTATATCTTCTAGGACTACAAACTATGCATCATACAAAAAAGATCAGAGCTATGGAAAAAAAAATATTGTCTCAATACTTTCAGCAGAAAAATAATAACGAATTGAGCCAATTCGAAAATACTAAATTAAGTCCCTAATTATTCCAGTGTTTCGAATTCCACTCTGAAGAACTAATATGTCTAATTGGACATATTAATTCAATGATCTATTAATCGCTGACAGATCATTGAGCTGATAAGCCTAATTTAACATGTAATTCTCTCCTAGACTTTATAGGATTTCTTCCTTTTCCTTACTCACTTTAGTGACTTTGCAGACTTTTCAAATCATCAAGTTCGCCAAGACAGATATCTTCGATTTGAATTTTAAATTTCAAATTTGTCTCAGAGAAGTCTTTCTGTCGTTCGAAAATCTACATATTTTAAAAGATAGGAACTTTCTAGTGCAGTATTCAGTGGATCTTCCCTCGAGCATATTAAAAGCCGTGCGTGTAATGTTGATTAGTCGCTTTATAACTTACTGCTATAGAAAGAGAATGAATCATCGGTGAAAGGCCAATTTTATCCTTCACTGATGGAAAGATTTTAATGGTCCTTTATTCTTATTTCAAACAAATATCATCAATCTAAATCAATTATAGCTTAAAAGATAAAATATTTCGTCAGAAAAATATTTTATGAAGAAATTTCAGTCCTTCAAAAGTTTTACTGCGAACTTGTAAATAGATCTTTCAAATAAAATTGCGGTGAAAACCTTGAAGAGCTAAAAATTTTCAAGACTTTTATGAAATGTTTCTCTAACTAAATATTTCATCTTCTAAGCTGTGAATGATTTGATCAATGCGTAATGCTTATTTAACGTCGAAAAAATTTGGTCATTGTTCAGTTCTAATTTCGCACCCGATTATCTTCATTGTTTCGGATATTTCATATTTTCTAGGACAAATTTGAATTTCGAATTTTAGCTTTGCTCCAGAACATATTTACAAGCTTTCATATCTACAAATGCGTGGAAAAGAAAACCTGTGCCTCTTGAGGTGTGAAACCAATCAAATCACTTATTGCATTGTTATCTACTAAGCAGTCAAGTGCATCGCAAGTTTCGTCAGCTATACGTAGACCTGCTGTCCAGCTTTGTCCAATAAATTGCAAACCAGCATGTAATTTGCAAAAAATCGGCTATAAGTGAAACATTTTGAAATGAATTGAAAATCTGTTGTTATGAAAAAATGGAAAAATTAAATTCTTGGAAAAAGTAAATAAAGTTTGGAAGGCCATACGATTTATCTTCTTATCTCATTCTCCTGAGCTTTGCATCTAATTAGTAGAAAGCTTCATTCTCGTAAAGTGCATAACTTCAATGCATTTATTAAACTTGAGACGGTAAATTTATATCCATAAAATATAAATAAGAAAGTTTTTATCCGTTTTTCTAAGAAAAGAATGCTACTAAAAATGCTTCGATATTTAATGGAAATTCTTCTTGCTAAAATCGTCACGTTAAAGCAACTAATTAATTAACTACAAAAATACCTGCACTCGTTTACGATGCGCGACTAAACAATACTTTCGTTGATGATAAGCTTCTTTTATCGACACAATGTTTAAAGCACGGTACCGCTGTATGATATTTACATGTGGTACTATCTGGATGGTTGCATCGGGCAAAATTAATGCTGTTGCACGATTTTTAAGGGAAGTATTATTATACATCGACTTGTCTTCAATTTCCTGGGGTTCTGAATTCTTGAACGAATATTGAGAGGAGTGAAATGGAACCTAGAAATACTGACAAATTCAAATAAATATTAAAACAAGTATAATCGAGAAAGCAATATAACGTAGGAATCTCTTTTTTATTATTTACTACAATTCATAGTAAAAGATTACGATTACGTTTACATCTTTGATTTATACTGAGAGATTTTTGCAAAACAACCAAAATAAAGGTTTGATTTATGATCGGTTTCCCGTCACTTTGCAAAAAGTCTCATCAGAAATCAAAAATAAACGTTGCACAAACTTTTCCTTGATGAAAAATAATTAATTAGAAAATTGTGGTTACAAGATTCCGCTTGGATGGTTGAAAACTGGTAATTGGCAGTCTCCAAAGATTTCGGTTAGACATGGGAAATAGTATATCCGAATTAAATGCAGTCTTATTTGGTTGAAAAGCAACGTGTGGTACTGAAATTAAATGACTTAAATACTGAAATTGAAAGGAAAACGACCCGAACAAATAATGGAGAAAGTCCTTTAAAATATTTAATAGGTAAAAGTGAAGGATACATTCATGGAAATTATGGATTATTTCACTAATAAAAATTGAAAAAATTGGAACCACCAATTTGGTAAAATTTGAAAGACTATATGAACATCCTTTGATAGCTCCAATCTTAAAACTGATGTTTTTTGTGCATTTTCATATTCTCAAATAAGAATATTGCTCATTACTACCTCCAATTTTCAGATGTTTGTAACAAGGGAAAAATAAGCAATGAAAAGAAATTTGAAATTTTCAATTGTTTATCACAATTCTTCATATATGTTTAAAAAAAGGGTAATTTAATTGCTAAAGAGAAAGAGAAAAGTTTTTTTTTTACAACTTATAACATATATGTCTTTGAACAAATCTTTTTTCCTTCGCTTCACCAAAAAAAATAGTTTATGTGCATATCCATCTGTTGAGAAAGCTATAGTAATATAAAACTGTTTTTATTAGTGGATTTTTCCAGAAACGAACTTACATGCAAATTTTCGATATTTTTTTAATGAGCAAGGACTTCATAGCACAGCGGTAAACAACCAACTCCAAATCATAATACTGCATTTTCAAATCATAAAGGGGCTAGATGAAATGTTAATTAAAGAATTGGTTATTTTAGAGAATGATTAAATGAAATAGAACGAAGAGATATCATTCGTTAAATTTGCCAAGAAGTTATAAAAGACTGGCATGACCCCGACGTGATTTGAACACGCAACCTTCTGATCTGGAGTCAGACGCGCTACCGTTGCGCCACGGAGTCACTGCACGATCATTGCTTACCATGCCGAATGATTTGAAAGCCTTTGTCTCCAACAACTTGTTCCTCTTGCAGATTGAACGACGTCTGAGCAATTGCTACCTCATTCACTTCTTCCGGTGGAGAATTTTGTAGCGAATTTAGCGGGCCGTGGATCAAAGACGGATCTATCGACAAAACATTGTTATTATCCATTGTTTGCATCTGAACCTTAAAAATTAATTAGTGACCATTCTAATTACTACAAATACAAGCATCATTACTTCCAGGTTATTTCACTTAGCAAATGGTCATTTCAATAGCATTCCCGACTAAATACTTCTTACACTTTTATTTCATCTTGAAGTGAACATTATGCACATCACTTGACCATTAGATGAGAATAATAAATCATTTATTTTGATAACATTTTGCTTGTTTAGTTTTCCATCAATGAAATTGCACCTAATATTTGTATAGATTTATCCTATTACTTTCTATCAGTAAGTATATTTGTGTCTCAAAAAAGATTACTTCTGAAGTGGGCACACGAAACTCGTTTGTCAGAAACTGCTTACTGTCCTCGTTGATTGCGTGCTGCCTGTCAATAAATGTTTTTCATAACAAATTCTGTAAATGGCATAGTGGTTTTTTAAAAAATTTATTTTCGTAATTTGGAAATTATTCAGAAAAAACCAATTAGTGATTTAAAAACTATGCCAAGAACCAAATCAAATAATAACAGAAGGCATTCTCCAATCATTGATTTAAAAAAAAAAAAACTGATAAAATCCTTGAAGGAAATAGGTATGGTCATCTAAAACAAAAACAATTGAGATAAGGATGCATGAAGAAAAGCATCCAATTTTTTGTCCTTTCGGCGCATTTCATGATTTTAAAAGAAAACAAGTACCACTTGTTAGCAGTCCAAATCATCGATTCCTGAATGTCTGATGAGGAAATAACAGCTGTATGCAAAATCGCATCTGCGGACTTTCGTTGTAATTCTGTAGTCCGAACAGGGATCACTGGTTTTGTTACAACTTCTCTTCGTTCATTTTCTCCACTAAGTATAATAGTATTATCTCTTTTTCGGGCAGGAAGAATAAAATTTTTCTCTTCAACTACTAATGACCGTGTTGTTTCAAGATTTTTTAATCCTGCTGAAAGTGAAGCATTTTCTGACTGCATTTTGAACTGTGGGGAAGCATAGAGGTTTTGAACATTCTGTGACTGACAATGTATCGTGGCTATTGATTTCCTCGTTATTTCCCGTAATTCAGATTGTATCCCTAATTCGTTCATTATCTTCTGTGTGGAGAGCACCCGTGATGACACTACAGATGAACCCGACTGTTCTGCTGATGGTTTCTTTGATTCTCGTGGAGGAGTCGTTGTGGTCGAATATTCCGATTGTTGCTTCGAATCAACAGTAGGAAGTAATGGTGATGGAGGTTCCACTTCTCCTTGTTTTCGAAGTGGATCCAAAAATAAATATTTTGATTCAGGTTCTTCTTCGATTTTCTGATCGACTAATGGCATCTGAGACTTTATTATGACTTTCGAGCTTATTTCGGAAGTGGAAACTTTTCGCTGAGGTCGAAAATAGGACGTTATCGTGCGTGACAAAACAGGTCGCTTCCTGAAATGTTTGAAATCAGATATTTTTAATTTGAACTCCTACTTTCAAAACTTCCGAACGAATTTATTATAAAAACATACTGTTTTTTTTCTTTAACTTTCTCTCCCTTTATTGTTCTGCTGAGACGCATGGTTTTACTTTGTTGTGCATCTGAATAAATTGCAATATTTTCGCTCATGAGAACTGATGGCATTGTGATCTGGACCTGTAAAGGATGAGAATCCGTAGAAAACGAAGTATCAGCTACTTGCAGATATAAAATAATTTAAGAGAATTTCATCTTTCAATTTATGCATTAACATATCGTAACATTAATATTAACCTTTTCCGCTCCTTGCGCTTCTATTCCCTTCACTGTTTTCACTGAGTTTTGTCCCTTGTTTGTCACACTGAAAAGTTTTCCAAATATCCTTAATAATGCGGTGTAATCTTAAATCTATCATTTAGTGCAATGTAGTATAACTGCTAAGAAGTCATATGTATCAGACAAATTTACCACGGCTTAACATCTAACGATAGTCATGAGACTGAAGCACAATTTTCTGATTGAGGAGCACTTTCATAAGCCCAAATCTTTTCTCAAAGATGACCTTGAATGATAGAAAAAATCCTACTACTATTTACCAAGATATGTATTTGGAGAACGACTATTGAAAATTCAGAAAAAAAGTTTTTCAAACGCCATTTTCCGAATTTCGTAATAATATTTGTTTTTTTTTTTTTTTTTTTTGCTGCTTTTAAATTGTAAAGAACATTACCATTCTATCAATTTTAACTTCTTTTCACCAATTCCTAACCGTCGTGCGACTACAAGAACAGGAATATTTTGCTGACATATTTCGCTTTCACCACCCAATATCATTACATTATTTGATGTTAATAATAGCACGTTGCGACGACAAATTGTGCCGCCATATATTAGGAGCTTGAAAATATGTAAACTTCAGATGAGATCATCATTCAAATATTGAATATTTCTGAATTATAAAGACATGAAAGTTTATGCACATACAAACCAATCGTTAAATGGATAAAGTAACAATGGAACAAGAGAGTCGAGAAGCAGTAAAAAGTGTGAACGCACAAGAAAATTAAGGCTTGGTACTTCATCAGAATTTGAATGAGGAAGGGAAATCATAACTGCATGACTGCATTGCAGATAACGAGATATCACTGAGAAGATATAATTAATGAAAAATACTAAGTTAACTAAAAAATTAATTTAAAACAATTTGAATAATCAAACCTTCGTTCCAGATGACAATTTACCGCATAACTTATCAATTTTCTGGTATTCTATTGCGCGCAGTTTCCTTTGACCGTCTGTTACTTCCATCAGGTACATTCGATTTGTAGAGTCCAAATCCTTTAAATGAGATAGACAAAATATCACAGTCAAAACATCCATAAATTAGATTACTTTTATTAGACGAATCGCAAACAGAACATATGTGAAATCATCTAAAAGAACCTGAATAATCCAATTTAGACTTTTGTTCTAAGCTTTATGCATAATTTATCATTTTTATTACAAAAACTAATAGAAAACAAATGGTAATGAAGACAAAAAAATTATCGTTTTTCTTGCTAATATTTGAAGTTATCATATATCAAGGATATCGATATGAGGAGGATTAGATCAAAATAGAAAATATTTTAAAGATTTTTCTGATAAAAATTAAGACAAAATTTTATACTGGATGGAAAATAAATTTGAAAAGCAAAAAGCAAATAGCAAAGAATAAATGCTTATTTGTTCTAATATAAAATTTAGATTCCAAATTTAAATTTCTATCATAATAACTAAGGAATGTTTTGAACGAAATTTTTAACTGCAAAAAAAAAAAAAGAAGAAAAGAAAAGAAAAAAGGATATATCCACCGTTCCGACTGCATTTCCAAAAATAAAGCATAAATAGTTGAATCAAATCAAATTGATTTAGATTAAAAAATCGGCAATCAATAATCTATTCTCCTGGAAATTTATGCAGGGAAATCTCGAGCAACCTCTGTTCCGTCATTTAGCTCCCAGTGAAAAAAACTGTTGTCTGTGTTACGCCCAACATATTCGTTTAATTTGGAGTACATTGAGGTATGTATGTCTATCAGCCAGTTTATCTGAAACAAAATTATACTTTTAAGCTTGAACATGTGAAGTAAAATGGTGTAGATGGTTTCTCATCAAATAAGAATATTGAATTATATAACTTTCAGATACGAATACCAAAATTCTGAAATTTGAAATTAAAAGTAGAAAAGAACTAGATTTTAACCGAAATAACTAGAATTTTCATTTTTATTGCAACGTTAGAATTTCTAACAATTCTTACTTGAACAACGACGTCACTATCCAGAGATGTTTTCTTCTCGAATGGTGGCAGACGTATTTTTGGACGCGTACTGTTCGATAGTTCCGAATAAAGCCATTGTTCGTATACGAGCTGAATTACTGTGGATATATCCTGCAGTGAGGTAATAGAGAAATAGGAGAGGTAAAATACTCGAAAGTTTGAAGATTTTACTCGAAAAAAATTGCTAATTTAGTCAATTCAAAACCGAGACTGCTATAAGTCAACAGAATTTGTGATGCTCAAAATTGTGAGGTGAGCCCAGAAATAAAAAGTAAAGTTAGTTCTTAAGTAAATCCAAAGTTTCAACACGGAAACTATAAATAAGAAGTTTAGCACTACCATGGACATTTAGGTTATTGATGATATAGCCCGGAAGATGGAAGGACCAGATTGTGATTGAGGCAAGCAGACTAGAAATTTTCATCTGTTTTGTTTAAATAATCTTATATGATTCTCTTAAAAAAAAGAATAACAAAGATACCATACCGCTTCGGCTCTTTCCACGTGAAGATATTCCAGAACTTCATTTAGCCAAGCTTCCTTCAATGTCACATGAAATTTTGAAAATAACTCAGCCACGCTAATTTTCTTCATATCGGTCATCGATACTCGTCTTTTATCTGAATTTAGCCAGCATGTTTCAATTGTCTCCGCTCAAATATCTTACTACAGCTAGCTTTCAAGTCACGTCTTCGGTACTCGGTTGGGATTTCCGAATTTTAGAATTCATTATTTCATACTTTTATCCTTCATGTTCTCATTACTGTCATTTCTCCGCACCCTCAATCTTTGATCTCTGAGCCCATGCAGTTTCATATACGTTTAAAAATTTGAATTGAGTGTAAAACGTCTTCACATGCTATATTGATTGACTGATACTTCCACTGTCATTCAGCCCACTGTTGATGTTCACGTCCGTTATTCTTTCGTGAATTTCCTCTTCTGCACTTCCTCACGTTAACACGTGATCATTGTCTCCCGTGCAATCCTTTATCTCTCTGCTCTAGAAATACCATTCTCTTTTCCGTGGTTTCTCGTAAACCAATCCTTCATCGTTATTTATGCATTTTACTAATTTCTTATGCCAATCTGGTTAACCTTCGGCAGCGTTATGACTTGTGATTTTTCGCGCGTTCTCTCTCTCTCTTCGTCCCATAATTGTCTTTCATTTCTGCATTTTACCGCAATTAGCTCACGCAACCTAGGTATCAATTTTTGTGTTCCTAACTTCTGTAATGCCATTGCTCCTCTCAGTGCACCCAATCCCATCATCAATTTTGCAAACTACGGCAGCGCCTTGTCGTAATTCCTCAAATAATTTATAGTCTAGCTAGGCTTACTTTTAAGTAACTTTTTGCTTTTAGTTTATAATAAAATATTATCTTCCGTAAAGGTTTCGGATATTTTATGAAACAGTTTTAATCGGAAGGAAAATTTCAGTGTCGTAATTGATAATTAATGTGATGGATGAATTACGATGATTGTTTTTATCATCTCGTTTCAGATTTGTAATGATTAGTGGAACATTGGAGGGCAGTGACGGGAATTCAATTGTATTGGATGAGGAATTAACATCTGAAAAGGATACCTTAAGTGAATTAATTAAAGGTGAATTACCAGAACAGTCTACTTCAAAAAGTGAAGAAGCAGTGAGTGTTGAAAAGTCAACTTCATCGTTAAATGAACTCATTCTCCCCGCAGAGTCAGCATCTACAATAGTTGATGCATTCGACGACATACCTCTGGAAACAGACGATTTAGGAGCTGAAGGATGCTTTACAACTGTTGACGCAACTGAGAAAAAGCCAAGCTCACGTGTGCAAATACGAAATATGCCAACTTATTTGAAGTACAAGCAAGTCAAAGAACTTCTTTCGAAGTATGTATGAACTTTTTCGCTGAGCTTATTCCACAATCCAAGTTAGCCTTATAATTTCGTACATCTCATTTTTATTTCAAAAAACTTATTCGGAAGACTGTATTGTTTTTTGACTTTTGGGAGAGACACTATCATCGAGAATGAATTTTCAAGATTTGACCTATAAAATTACAGAAATGGTATATTGGTAATTACTGTAATCTATAAGATGTACTGCATGACATTTTCAGAGATCATTTCTTTCCTTTCAGGCAATTAGGCAAGTTTGTTGTGAAAAACATTCGATATACGGGCATAACTGTATTCTTTTCGCTACCGACTCCGGAAGAAGCTACTGCTGCAGTGCAGATTTTTGATGGTTTCAAAATAAAAGGTCGAGTTTTACGAGCCAAGATAGCGCAACCGGAACAATTGAAAGTTGTAAGTTAAACAGTTGTTGGTTAATGCATTTCATTTAAACTTTGAACAGCATGTTTCAAAATTTCTAATTGTTTGAGTTCGAAGTTTTGGCTTATTTAGGTGGATGTAGCTGTTTAGTTTCTCCTTTTTTTTTTAACGAATTATCAAAGAAAATTTCTTTTGGTAGACTGGAATTAATCTTACAAATCGTAAGATATATATATGTATACATGTTTATATGATAAGAAATTAGCAGATAAAGTAATGTTTATTAATATATTACCTTAAATATGTTTGCTTAGCAGTTACAACCGAATTTTCTTAATTCTTTAATTCACAGAAGCCACTGAATAGCGATCAAATAAAACGTACAGCACGTGAACGTGTAACGCCACTGGCTGATAAGTCATACAGTGAGCAACTCGAAATCAAAATGAATGATGTAAAACGAATTGCAAAGAACTTTATAAAAGAGATGACTGATGCTCATGTGAATGGTGCCAAGAAAATCGATATTGAATCGTTGATTGAATCTGTGAGTTCACTTCTGGTTTCCTTCAGGTGCTTTCAGGATTTGTTTTTTTTTTTCTGCTTTGAAGCATTAAGGAAATATCGAAAAGTAGTGACAGTTTGAAATGGCGCAGTAATTGAAATTCTACAAATTTCGAATTTCAGGGAGAAAGCTTTGATTTATATTAGAATTTAGGTATTTGAAGTGAATTTTTCCGCAACGAAACTTGTTCTTACGAAAATTCTTGTTTCTCAGATTACCATCAACCTCAGATTTTTATCATTCTTAAAATTTCAATTGACCGCAGACTTTTAAATTTTTTGTTGATCTTAATTGGCAGTCTCAAATTGCCGAATCTAAAACATGGAAATATTTTATAAATTCCAGCATTTTTATGGTATTAAAAGTGCTAATGTTGACGGAGTAATAATGCTCACTGGACTTAGTTATTTTAAAATTCCCTGTATAGAATGACTTGTAATTTTTAGCTAGTAGCTTGAATTAGTTAGAACTGATCAATTATTTGTCGGATGGTGATTTTTCCCTTTTTTTCGGAAATATTTTCATTTCATAATATACTATTTTAGTGATTGATTTCTCATTAATGATTTCAGATTCGTCCTTCACCACGTATCACCGAATATCGAAATAAGTGTGAATTTACAGTTGGTCGTAATATCGACGGTCACATTTGTGTTGGTTTTGTTGGCGGTCGATTTGTGGCTAATCAACATTTTGTAGTGCCTGTGGACACGTGTGAAAACATATCAACCCATATGAAACGAATTGTGGGAGCCTTCGAAAATTTGGTTGTGGAAAGTGGTGAATCAGTAAGCTTATAGCTGATGAATTTTTACTATTTTTATGAGCATAGATTTTATGGAATATTATATCAGTTCTGATTTTTTTCTGTAGCTTGAAAACACTCAGTTGTAGAGTAATTGTCTCGGCAGTCATTGTCACATGACAAACTTTGTGGTCAGAAGAATGTCATTCATGTTGTTCCAAATATAAGCTACTTTTTTCCCAACAGTTTTCCTCAAAATTGTTCGAGAACATTGGTTGAATAATAAATGGAAAGAAAGAACGGATATAGATTTGGATACTCTGTAGTTTCAGTTAACTTATTTGTGAATTACAAATCTGTTTTTGCAGCCGTTCAATGAGTTTGAACGAAAGGGTGTGTGGAAAATGCTTTCCATTCGTGAATTTGGTTCAGACATAATGATGATTGTAACGATATTTCCGATGGAAGACAAAGAACGTGAAAAAGCTTTGATAAAAACTGTGGAAGAACGATTTCTTAAGCTGAGCAATCTCTCTGATAAAAATAGTCTTTTTCGCATTACTTCGCTCTATTGGCAACGGTTAGCGAATGCTAGTGATCCGATTACTTATGAATATATTGCAGGTATGTTTTACTTTTTCTCTGTTATTATAAATTTGACTTTTTCTTTATCCTTGGGAATTTTATTTTAAAATTTTTTTATGTAATTTGTAAAAGCTTTGAAACAGTTTATATAATTCAAAGATTTTAAATGTATTTCTTTATTTTTTAAAACACTTACCATTAGTGTCGTACGATTTTTATTCGAGCCTCAGTTTTAATTAGGAAAAACTAGGTTTGTTTTTTCTCGATGAGCCACTCTTTCTCTTTGCTTCTTCCCAGGAATTCTGTTTGATACTCGCACTCACTAATGTGTAAGTTTTTCGTAATCTCAGACTGTATAATGAGGAAAAAAAATTTGATGATAATTGTTATAATTTTTTATAATCTTTTTATAATCTTTATAATTTAAAAAGTTATTGTGGTCCTTAACTTTCAACACAGCTTTAGAAATCTCGAAATTATATATCATCAAAGTAGAGTCATCTTTTTCTTTGAGTAAGCGCAATATATGCAGAATTTCAATTATAGATCTTTTAAAAATTTTAAAAACTATAGAACAACTTTTTTTTTTAGTTTCTAGCATACTCCTAATGTGTTTAACAGGTACCCCGTATATTTATGAGACAATTTTGGATGCTCGATTTCGAGTTTCACCTTCATCGTTTTTCCAAACAAACAGTGCTGGTGCCGCAGTACTATATAAAACGATTGCTGAAAAATGTGGACTGTATAAAGTAGATAATGGAGTTGCACAAGAAGCGATCGATGTTGATAAAGTTACTGTAGTTTCCGAAAAAGAGCTCGAAGAATCTACAGAAGAAGATAGCGACGAACCGAAAATGAAGATTATAAAGATTGAAAAAGTGGTTATATTTTTGAATAATTTGAAATAAAATTGATTTCTTCAGTAATTTTAATAATTTTTTTGTCTTCACTATATGATATAGTTATATATCTTTATCCTGATGCTGCTTTCTGTTACTGAAGATATATTTTCTTTGCAATAAAAATCATTTGGAAGTGCAGTATGTCTGGATTATTAAAACATTTTTAGGTGGGAATTACTGAGCAGCAACAGTCAACTTTGATCTTAGATATCTGCTGCGGCACTGGAACGATCGGAATTAGTTTAATGAAATTGGCGAAAAGTATTACTCGCAAATTTTTAGTGGGTATTGAAATTATTCCGGAAGCTATTGAAGATGCAAAGACAAACGCGAATGATAATAATTTACCACCAGATAGGTATCTAAAAAAAATTTTTTTTAAGAAAAAAAAACTGATTTTGGGAATTTTATCAAAGTCCAGGAAATAGTGAAGAAGATTTGTCATTTCTGCTTATTTTTTACACGGATTAGAAAGATTAATGTTTTTAGTTTATACGTATGTAATCTTGATATACCTATGTTAGACTTTCAGCTATAAATTTGTGTCTGGTAAAGCGGAAAACATTTTCTTTCGATTGGATCGATTACTACCATCATGGATTGATTTAAAAACAGTAAATATAATAGGAATAATAGATCCTCCACGAGCTGGAATTCACGAGAAAGTAATTATTGGATGTCGAGCGGTATAAGTTTTTTTCTAATTTTTTATTTCCCTAATTTATAAGCTTTGAAATTATCATAAGCAGTGTTTGCTATATCATTTTATGGAGAATGATCCATTTGAGATGTTTCATATTTCAAAAAAAAACTTTAATTAGAATTTCTTTTATTTTTTGCAACAGGATAGTTGATGAAGCATGAACTTTAACCATTGCTTAAAAATGGTCGAACTTTTAACCATTATTTAAAAAAATAGATTTGCATAAATCAGTTATTTCAATGTAAGTTTTTATGATCCGAAATCATTAATTTTTAGAGAAAGGAATCATCATGATTTGAATTTGGCAAGTATTAATACTGCTCATCTAGTGGTGACTTGAAGTGTTTTATTAAAACATGAGATAGTAATTTTCAATTTTCGGTATTTCAGCTTGCACAGCTGAAAAAAATTGTTTTTGTTTCGTGCAATCCATCTTTGGCAATGAAAAACATGGTTGATCTCTGTCGGCCAACATCCAGAAAATTCGAAGGTGAACCATTCAAGCTAACTTCTATCACACCGGTTGACATGTTCCCGCAAACATCTCACTGTGAATGGGTCGTACAATTGGATAGATAGATTCAGATTTAATAGCACTCTTCCATAATTCTGTTTGTTGTTTTTACTAGTTCGCTTAATATTTGTTATTTTTTTCTGTATTTCATGCCGATTTTTCATTTCTGAATTCTATATTATGTTGTTACTGTAGCAATTTTCCATTCTCATTCCATTTATTGTAAGATAAGTTGTAAGGTATTAAAATGTTTTTTATCGTTATTGAAAATTGTTTCATTCCATTGCTCATTTTTAATTCGATTTTTATTGAGATAATTTAAATTTTTGCTGCGAATATTAAAAGATATGAGGGATAATGCATTTTGAAGCGCTCACTTTCATATTTTAAATGCATTTTTATGCATTGCATGTTTTTTATAATCATGACGAAAAATGAAACATTTATTAGGACAGTTTTTTTAAGGAAAAATTCGGTTAATTTAGGTCACTTGGGCAATATAAATTTCCATATTTATTTTTGTTTCAAATCGCTTATCTGTTTGCTTTCAAACTGTTATTTAATCTTGATGTATGACTCAGTATGTGTTTAAAAATTGAGGCTCTTTGAAAATAGATATAGAAAACTTAAATTCTGTCATTTGATCATTTGGAAGAGAAGGAAAAATTTTCTATGGGAAGAGACAGAGTTGCTTTGAATGTACGATAATCCAAATGTTGCAAGTGAATGGACTTATTCGATTCTGGTAGAAATTAAAGAATGAGATTGTGGGAAGTATAAAAAGTATCTTAATGCTGAATGGTATTGACAGTCGGGTATTCGAATTTATTCATTGAAAAAGAGCTTGGATTTTCTAAGAACCGCTTAAAAAAAGTCGAAAAAAAAGTATTGGATTTGTGCTATTTTTTATGTAGCAATTTCAATTCTAAAAATCTTTGTAGATATAGAGTTTTGATGTTTTACATGTTACATTCTTTTAGAAGACATTTCAAGCGTTCATGGCTACCATTAATAAGGTATTTGTTTGTAATTTTATTTTAGTTGAGGATAGGTGATTAATTAGAAAAGAGATAGGATTGAATTAGTGCTCCCATAATTCAGCTTAATTATTCTAATCTAGCATTGAAAATGGCCGGAGAATTTGTGAGATATAATAGATCTTTTTTACAATGTTATTATAAATCTTGATTGAGCTTTTTGCTGATTCGAGCATGTTATCTGACATTAACATAGCTAGGATTTCGCAACGAGTTGTAACATCCAAAGAGATGGGATGGGAACATCTTTCCTGAATAGTTTTTGGAAGTGAGCTTGACTTGATATTTCTTTTGGTCTGGATAGTTAGAAATATGAAACGAATTTTGCAGACTATAAAATGTAGAGCGGCAGTTGCGTGGGAACCCAAAAAACCACTGCAAATTGAAGAAATTGAAGTTGGACCACCGAGGGACTATGAAGTACGAATAAAGGTAAATTATAAAATTTATTATATAAGATAACTTTGGAACGAGGATGAATTCCAGCTCAGGGATTAGACAAAGGAAATATTCTCAGTAAGGTAGCAACATCTCGATTTTTTCCAAGTTGTGTGCTAGTGATTTTATTGAGTTTACAGTTGGTTTGTCTAGATTCTGTACACTGCAGTATGTCATACTGATGCTTACACATTGGGTGGTGATGATCCAGAAGGAATATTTCCTTGTATTCTTGGACATGAAGGTGCTGGTATAGTGGAAAGTGTTGGTAATGGCGTGACATTTGTGAAGCCCGGTATGCTTTTAACATTATAGCAAGTTATTAATGGTATTCTGATGTTTTACTATCCATCCAAATTTCGAAATGTTTTTCTCATACACTTATTTTTTTATTATATCAACAGAAAAAAATCTGATTTACAAAATAAAAACGTGCTATAATTTTTTTAATCATTTTTTTGTTTAAAGTTAGAATCACTGTGTTTTTTATAACTGTGACTTCTTCTTCTTTGTTTTTAGACTGTTTTTAAAAATTTTCTTTTAAAAATCGTTCTTTTATTAAGGGGATCATGTTATCCCATTATACACAGCACAATGTAAGGAATGTAAATTCTGCCATAATCCGAAAACGAATTTGTGTCAACGTATTCGGTTAGATTCTTTCTTTTTTCCTGAAATTATTAAAACAGAAAATTATCCTATTTATCTTTTAATGGTCAGTTACATATTCTCTTTAATATTAGTGTAGTCGACCAACCAGTGGTTTGTACTCTCTTTCTTTATCGTTGTCTGGAACTGCCAGTATAATAATATTTTTACCGATATTTTTTTATTTTAAATTTAAATATGAAAATTACTAAAAAAAAACTATATTAAGGATAACACAGGGACAAGGTCTGATGCCGGATAAAACGACTCGCTTTTCACAGCGCGGCAAAGCAATATATCATTTTATGGGATGCAGTACTTTTAGTGAATATACTGTCGTGTCACAATATTCTCTCTCTAAGGTGTTTTGAATTTTCATATTGTTTTCGAGATAAATGGATTGTAGGAAACTGCATAAAAACTCTATAAAACTTCTTTTAAGAAAGCGAACACCTTTTGGCTGAATCTCAAAAAAATTTTGAAGGCTTTTTAAAATGGGCTTGAGACCAATATTCCATAAAATTATCCTGTTTTATATTTTCAAAATGTAAGTCGGTAGTTATTGCTTATTTTTAAAATTATTTTAAGGTATTCTATTTATATGATTTTTTCTGTATTTTAAGATACCACACAATGCACCGCTGGACAAAATTTGTTTGCTTGGCTGTGGTGTTTCAACCGGCTATGGAGCAGTGGTGAACAGTTGCAAAGTTGAACCGGACTCTACGGTTGCAGTTTGGGGGCTTGGTACTGTTGGTTTGGCTGTCATTATGGGTGCTCAAATTGCTGGCGCCAAGTTGATTGTGGGAATTGATAAAAACACAAAAAAGTTTGAGAAAGGTAGTGTAAAATAATAGTTGGGCAGATAGCTTTTATCCAGTTCTGGCAGCAATGAATGATTTATTCATTTATTTTTAGATGAATTGTTTTTTTTCTATTCTTATGTGATCTATATATTTTTGATAATTTTGATTTAACTTCACTATGAAAGCTAAGTTATTGTGGGAATTGATAAAAACACAAAGAAGTTTTATTTAAGCTATTGAATTTGGCGCAAATGAGTGCATTAATCCCAATGAGATTCCAAAGGATCAGCCGTTGCAAACATTTCTCGTGGACAGATTTGATGGTGGCTTTGATTATACCTTTGAATGTATTGGACTTGTTGAAACAATGGTCTATTCTACTATTGTTTTTAAATTATAAGATTGGGATGATATATTTTTTAGAAATATTTTTGAAATTATTTCTTTGTTGACATTAAAGAGAAATATGAACTTCGCCATATTCTTTACCAGTAATGCACCCAATGTGTTTATGAATTTTCGAGAAAAGTTCCTTGTCACTGAACATAGTATTTTTCTTTAGCACTTTTTCTTACATTTCAGCGTCAAGCACTTGAAGCAGCACATAAAGGCTGGGGTGTGTCTTGTATTATTGGTGTTGCTGCAGCAGGAAAGGAAATATCAACACGCCCGTTCCAGTTAGTTACTGGTCGTACATGGAAAGGATCAGCTTTTGGAGGTTCCAGTAGTTTATTATAATTCATTACACTGGTTTTTTAGAGATAGAACACGCAGAGGTGGATGAAATTTTTGCTCATTGTTGTCGTTTCTGGAAGAATTCAAATTCAAACAACAATATTGTTTAATCTCAAGTGATTCATTTTGGAATTGAAAGAAGTCTATCTTTCATTTCAATTAAATTTTAGGATGGAAAAGCGTTGACGATATTCCGAAACTAGTTGAAGAATATCAGAAGGGTAAAATAAAACTCGATGAATTTATTAGTGGTCATTACGACCTTGCAGAAATTAACACAGTCTTCGAAGCATTGCATTCGGGCGACAGGTTTGCTTTTTTTCCTATTATTAATTTTTTAACTGAAAATCATGAAAAAATAATCAGACAATAAAATTTCTTGTTTTTTTTTGGAATTTGGTTTGTTTGGGAAAGATTCTTTTTTCTTCCTGTTATTAATCTCATTGACAGATTTCAACAGTTTATTTATTTAGTTATAAAAGACAGTGGATTTTTCCGTTCAAAATAGATGTTTTACTTACAGCTTGCGTTCAGTCGTGAAAGTTAGTAAAACCTAAAAGATCCCAGCGATGCTGTATTGCGTTGTCATTCATATTTCATTAATTGTTCGTATTTGACTATGATGATTAAAATTATTTTCACGCGTCACTTTCGAACAGTTATAATTTCTGTCTTATTGTTTATTCTATCCTTTTTGAGTGAGAGATTCATGAATTTTTATGTCAGTATATATCTTTTACATCATTCATTTAGCACTCTTTGCATTAAATAATTGATAAATACCGTTTCTGACGATAATCGCTACTGAAAATGAAAAACTCTTCGGCTGCCATTCTTCACATGCAACTTTAAGGTTTGGATTATCCGAGAGAAATCGGAGTTATAGATATAATAACGGGTGGAAAACTTTCCTGATGATTAATGAAGAAATCTTGAAAAATACGCAAGAAGGAAAGTTTCAAATTATTGAGAAAACAATTCCCATGATGAAATTGCTCTTTTTCTAATTGGTTTGAGTTAAATGCAACTAAAAAATTTAAAAATAAAAAATAAATATGGGGATAGTGAGCCATTTCCAGCAATAAAACCATTGTGAAGAATGTGGTAGAATATAAGCTAACAATAACGATAAAGTTGTTCCCAAAAAAGCATCGTGAGAGAATCACATACTTTCTTAAAAGATAAGGATGAACATCTATATCTAAAGATAAACATCTATATTTCTTAAAAAGATGAAGATAAACATCTCTGTTTTTGCACATTATGCAACACGATAAGTCTTCCATATATCTCAGAGATCTTTACGGATTCAGGAAGTGGATATTAATTATTGGTAATAATTAACGTGATTATATCGATTTTTACCTCCCGTATATTTCAGTTTACTATTCAGAATTTATTTATCAACTATTCTTACCTTTAAAATATATTTATCCGTTGTCAATATTTGATAGAATAAAAAAGAATGTTTAATCGTATATATATTACGCAGCAAGGAGAAAATCCTGGCAATTATCATTCTGCTCTGCTCAATGAAGATTCTTACCGAATAATACTTAAATTGAATGAATTACATTTTTTAATGATATTTTCTCCATGTGCAGTGGAATATGAGTGCAACAAAAACATTTTAGTGATTGAAACGTTTGAAGTGTGAAGTAAACACTTCGAACCAAATCATTTTTTAACAGTTCGTGATAAATCAGAATTCTGTGCTCTCTCTTTACAAATATATAAATGCACATAAAGAGGAAAACATTGCATTGTAATCAGAAGTATGTCATCGGCCGGTCACATCGTTTTTGTTCTGGTTCGTATTAAAAAAGTGGTTGGTGACGTAGCATGCTAGCATAATTAATTTATGGACTGGTTGGATTGCCATTTTAATTATCGCTTCACTTCATCCTTGCTTCATTTTACTTGTAATTTAGTTTAAGTTTACCTGATTATATTGTTTGTTGAGCTGTTATACATTCTCAAAAGTTAATTTCAAAACATATGGAAAAAGAAATTTTTTGAAGATACTCTCTGCAATAATGCAGTTCCAACTCGCACAGGCTAAAGCGATAGAGGTGAGGCGTATTTTTATCAAATTATATTTCTTGAATCAAAAAATCCAAAAAGAGGGGTAAGTGAAAGCCGAACTCAGCCAGAACATCAGCAATTAAGCTATTAATATAAGGTATTACTCATCCATTTTGGCTGATCTTCAACTCAATAGGAAAAAAATGTTAAAGAATTGTGACTAATTTTATCTAATTTTCAAGTCAAACAAAATCTTCAAAAAGGTTGATTGGAACTTCACGTTACCGATCGAAGCAATAATTCCCAACATAGTTCCGGAAAAACTTCGAGAATATATCAGCGATAAATACAAAGCAAGTTTTCTCGTGACTTGAAGTTCGCCGATTTTCCTTCTTCTACAGACCGGTTCGATTGGAAGACCACGGCAACGTTCGTGGATTATAATACAAACTTATAAACTGCAACACTTAAGGGTCTATACATTCCAGGAGTACATAGCAGCCACGAACGAAAATTTGAAGGAAACCAATAAAAAACGTTAGAAACAACATTCCGGACATGTCGTTCTGTCAAAGCAAGTGTAAAAATGCAAAACTAAAATTCAATTTTGGACCAATTTAACAACATATTAACAATATATTCCTGCCACCCAGCCAAATTCATATTTGTTGCCATCCAAGTATCGGATTATAAAATTCTGTATCAATCTAGTTCATTCCTAATTACATTTAAATTATGCTTAAATAAAATGTCAAAGATTAGCACAGCTACTCAGCAGAATCAGAAGCATAACAAAAAAAAAGTCTGAAATTATACTTGAACTCGATATTCCACAGAATCAATTGCACTGCCTTAAATTACAAGCTGACAAAAAGGAAATAAACTAATTAAAGCAAAAAAGATGAAATCAAAAAGTGGCATCTTCCAGCAGTGTTTCCAATAGGCTCAATACCACTGGAGGGATTATTCTTATCGCCTTAGTCCACTGAATAATCCATGTCTTGAGAATAGCTGTTGAAGAAATGAGTTTTCAAGTTTCAGTTTCTAACTATATAGACAGATGAATTAATTACATAGAACCATTTGGCATCGTTTTAATCTTTTAGGAGACGAACATATGTTCGTGTTAAAATTATGCAATCAACGTATTCCACCGCACGACCCACTCCATAAATGTCGTTACTATGCAAACAGTTGAGAAATTTTATGGCAAAAAAAGCTAATAACAAAAAAAATTTATTCAACAATAGTATCATCTGCTTTCGTGCATCTTGTGTAGACGAGTTGTCCACCATGATGTACCACACACTTGATCATTCCTACAAATATAAGACAATTTCATATGAATCTTCACAAAAAGCGAAAAATATTTCATTCTCAGGTGTAATATTTTAGAATCGGACAAGAGATCAGCCGTGACAAAGTTTATCAATTAGTAGAAAAAAATGGTAGGTGATAGTATCTTTGACCAACAACACATTCAAGAATTCAAAACGGTGTTTCAGAAGTCTTGATAGAAGCCACATACCATTATGCAGTAGCAAAAAATTCATAAAAATGTCATGTATTAAAAGACTGGTGCACAGAGAAAATCGTCTTGTGCATTCCGCAAATATTGTAAGCAAGTGAAAAGCTTATACAAGATAAATTTCACGAAAATCTCTGTTCGTAGTACGTACTTTTGATAAGGAAAAGTATCATGCAACCTTGCCTGATTTTTCAAAAACGATTTTTAGTGTTCACAGTTGTTTTGGAATACTTGCGCTAACAAGCATAATACAAACCTTTTGCAAGAAGTTCTCGAAGTCCTTGCTTTGCTAAAGATGCTCGAACCTTCAGTCTTTCCGAAACTACTGACGGTGTGATAAGCTTATACGTAATAACCTGTAATAAGAGCATCTTGAACAATTCTAGTAGATATTAAAATGAGAGAAGAGTCATAACAACTTTCAAATTCATTCGGAAAGTATAGTTTGTGCTAAATTTTAGATCTAAGTTTAGCATTATTCAGTGACTCAATCTGACTCGAAAGAAAGCACTGCATTTTTGAAAAATCCCACATTCAAAGAGATATCAGTCGATTTCTTATAAAACACTAAAATCAAACAGTTTCGTCCTCCTTCCTATTTATTTTTTCTACTTCTTTAAATTCTAAGCTTTTACTCGTTTTCTTTATGTTAGGAAGTAGGAATTTAAGCAGACTATTCGATGCTCCATACAGCGTTGCTCGAGAGGTTGAATTCTTGAAGCCGCTTCAAGGGTTCCACCATGTAATATGAGGCACTGAATAGTCTGCCTAATCGAATTTCTCAAACTGAGATTCGTGGAGTTGCTTAAAATTTTCGCAGCATGCATTTCATTGTGCTTCGACATCTTTCATCCATAAAATTCCTTACACATAACGTTCCATTTATGCAAATAAGTTAAAAAAGTAGAAAATATGTTTTAGGAAGAAACAGAATCAGAAAAACATACTTCTTTATACAGCTTTTCATAAGTTGCTCTATCAAAAAGGACCATATTGTTCAATTTGTCCCGAACTTTTCCTTTGGACCACTTCTTTTTCTTGGCTTTACCACCTCCTCCACCTTCCTTTTTTTTTGGCGCCTTTGCTACAGCTTTCGAGTCACCTTTTCCACCCTTACCAGCTTTCGCTGCTGTTTTTGGAGGCATGATGGTACAAAAATTCTGGAATAACGAAACAGAAAAGTCAGTCCTTCAAACAAAACGCTATACTTCATGATAATCAACTTCTAATTGCTGAGAGACTTGATGACTTAACGTTCAATGACTTAACTATCACTTAAACTATGGAAAACTCTGAAATGATGATTCCTACTTCATTATTTTTCACGTCATATTTTAGTTCAGTTTTAAGTTTTAATCAAAATGCCAACTAAAAATCTAATCAACGATAGATTTTTGTGATATGAAAATAAATGATTGATAAAAATAGTTGTTATCTGACCAGTACGAGACATCGCGATAGCTACCAGCTGAAACACATCATCTACCACTTCACCATCACTACCACCTACACCTACCCCATTAGCCATTCCTACCCAAATGTTCTAAAATGCATCGCCAGCCACAATTACGGCCCCTGTACCAAACTACTCATCGCTATGAAACACGCGCATTCCGTTCGGCTAAAAATTTGGAATCATCGTTTTGGTGAGTACGGGAATTGTGTCGCAGAGTAACACTGCGGAGAGGCACAGAATAAACGAAAACGACATTCAGGAAAATGTGGCATTATTTGTTGACTTATCTATGAAATTTCGTGGCCATATATTGTGATTAATCATATTTTAAGAGTATAATTTTATATATAGACCAGTATTGCTATGCTAACAATATCTTACAATAACCTTTCTAGCTGTTATTTCAGGCATTTATTCATTTCTATCATATCTTTCTCATATTCTGATTATATCTTATATATACATATACATTTTTTTGTACCATACTTCAATGTCATAAAATCTTAGAGAAACATTAGGAAATAATAGAAGGAATAATAAGAAATAATAGAAATCTTGACCCTTCCTAGCAGACACTGAATTGAATTTAGGTTTAAAAAGGATGGTTTGTATTGCTAGCATCAGCATTTTCATTTTTGGATGCATTATAGCTACTCTATATATGATTCTATCGCGACTTGACTAAATTGTAGTATTTTCTCTTAGTTAACGGATGACTGATAATTTTGCTAAATTTTGCAATGGCTGCTAAAGATCTCCCACTAATTGATTTATTCGTTATTGAATAGGAAATTGACTTGAATAAATTTAAATAAAAATTGGCATGATATGTTTCCAAAGTTGCATATCGCGTTTCCCGAATGTACACGTGGAGATTTTCCGTATTTCAGAATGATTCTCACCTTGTTACACTTTTCAAGGTTTGGATAGTTTAGAAGTCCTTGTTTCTCAAAAATGATGTATAGAGCAAGTGGGCTTAATTAAGGAAACAGACTTTGTCAAGGATTCGGCTTTTCTTTCCATAATAGTACATGTATTCTCGACCAATTATTAATACTATTCGATATGTTTAAACTTGGTAAGGATACAAAGGGAATGACTCTATCGATTTCTGGTGTTAATTTTTTATGAAAATTTGATTTTACGACTCGAACATTGTTGAACATTTGCATTGGTAACTCCATTTTTATATCTATTGTAATGCATTATATGATATAAATATGGAAATATTGCTGTTTGTTGACGAATGAACAATTAAGTAATTTAAATCATCCAGCTAGCAGATTACATGAAACGACTTGACATCTGAATATGACGAAATATACCAATCCTATTTCGAGATCTTGAGGAAGTCCTATTTTGTCGTGTTTCTGGGACTGAATAACCGTCTACTAGTTCTTCTGAATCTAGTAACTCTTTTGAAATTTCATCTTTCGATGTGCATAAGATATAACATAATCCCTCATATTTTAATTTAAAAAATTTTTTAATTACACAGTTCAAAAAGAAAAGAAATGGCAGTTTGGGAAGAGTATTTAGCAAACCAGGCTAATATTGATGGCGTTCAGATGACCTGGAATTTATGGCCACATTCACGAATCGATGCACAAAGACTTGTTGTCCCTGTTGCTGCCTTTTTCACTCCTCTCAAAGTAAGATTTCAGTTTTTCCACCTTTATCAAAAATAGGTTGAAATTTGTAAATTTAAATTCCATCATTCAGTCTAGACAGGTTTTAAACAAATTATTTAAACTGTTCATTGACTTATACTATCCACTAATTATTTTTCATTGCGAAGTTAAACTTCAGGAGCGCCCATCTGATCAACCTCACCAGCCATCACTTGAATATGATCCTGTTTTATGTCAAAAAGCATCCTGCAAAGCAGTCTTGAATGCTCTATGGCTAGTGTCTTTTCGAATTACCCTTTTACATAGAAAATAATTGTTTTGACTTAAAAAATTTTCGATAGTCAGGTATAACCAAAAAGTTGTTTTAGTACGGTGGACTTTCGCAATAAAACATGGATTTGTCCGTTTTGCAATCAGCGCAATCCATTTCCCCCACATTACAACATGATTGCAGAAGATAATCGTCCGCCAGAACTGTACCCACAATTTACAACCATCGAATATACCTTGAAAGTAGGTATTTAATAGCTCAGTGAATTGCAAGGAATTTTATGCTTTTAAATCCATTTTAAACATTTGTTGGTCGAATACTCTGATATCGGCCTTCTTTAATTTATGTTGTTTTGTCTCGGGATTCAGCTTTCAGTCTTCAGTGTCATCTTAATAGAATCGAGAATGATATAGGAAATTTCCTTGGTAGTTGAAACTTCCAGAAAACTTTCATCAACTGATGTATTTGTTATGCAGTATAATTATTTTATCTCAATAAATCCGTTGCAGAAAGCTACAACTCTACCACCTATATTTCTCTTTGTTATGGACACTTGCCTATCTCCAGAAGAATTGAAAGCACTCAAAGAATCCATCCAAACAGCACTTTCCCTTCTTCCTGCTGATGCACTTGTTGGTTTGATTACTTTTGGACGAATGATCGAATTACATGAGCTCAATGTGCAAGGGATTTCTCGAGCTTATATCTTTAAGGTAAAGATATTGGCACTTACAGATCTATAGTAGATAAAAAAAAATCATTTCCAGAACAACTTATTTCCATGATCATCTTTATTCCATTGAAAATATTTCCGAATCTTTAATTGGTTTAATTGAACGAAAATATTTTACTTTGTCAATCTGAACGATCAGAAAATGAAGTTCTAGGGTACCAAAGAAATTAGTCAAAAACAAATTCGAGATGTTTTAACAATGAATATTGGTCGACCAATAAACGCTGGTGCAGCTCCAGGTGCTCATCAGCAAGTGGGTGCAGGAACACCAGGTCCAACAACACAGCAAAGATCTGGTTTTCCTATGGGATCTGCTGGTGTTCCCGGTGGTGGTCCTGCCGTCGTACAAGGAATGACCGGAAGCAGTCTCCTTCCCTTCAATAAATTCCTGCAGGTAATTTTTATAAGGGCATGATAATAGAAACTTTGAGAAGTCCCAGTTCTTATAATTCACCGATTTTATATTTCAGCCGATAAGTGATTGCGAAGTATCAATAAATGACCTTATTGAACAAACTGTACCGGATCGTTGGCCAGTTCCGCAAGGACACCGTCCTCTTCGTGCAACGGGTAGTGCACTTGCTGTTGCTGTCACTTTACTTGAGGTTAAATTTTAAATTTTAAGAAAAACTTGAGACTTTGCACATTTGTTTCCAGACAATTTTATTTTTAGAACTCAAAAAGGAATTTGGATTTTAAAAATAAAAATTGTCATAGGTATGTTTTCCTAATACTGGAGCTCGAATCATGTTATTCATTGGTGGTGCTTGTACTCATGGACCAGGAGCTGTAGTGGGTGAAGAACTCAAGAATCCAATCCGTTCATGGCACACAATTAAGGAAGACAATGCACCATATATAAAGAAGGTATTACCATATGCATTATGTCTGGTAGTTTTTGATCGTTTAAGTAACAACGAGAGTTTGAAATAAGTAACAATGAGAATTCTCAGGCAGAGTAAAATAATGTAAAATTAAGTTATGAATTATTATAAGTAAATGACACAAATATTAATCCTCTTTCCACCAAAAATGGCAGAAAGTATTATAATTTAGATAACAAAGCGTTAATTCAAAGCTAATATTGAGCATTTCCTTTTTCAGGCCACAAAATTCTATGACGGTTTGGCTGCACGTGCAGTAAAAAACGGTCATGTAGTTGACATTTATTCATGCGCACTTGATCAAACAGGCTTGTATGAAATGCATGCATGTTTTAACACAACTGCAGGTTTAATTGAAGTATTTTCAGTGTTGAAGGAATTCTTAATTTTCCTAATATTTTTGTATCTTCTCACAAAAAAAAAAAAAAAAATTTAATAACTGTCCTGATGGCATATTCATACATGTTTGGTTTATATCAAAAGCTAAAGCTGTCCACGCCAAGAATGGTCGGTTCCAACTAGATTATATAAATAAAAATGTAAATGTTCGTTTGTCCAAAATCATAAGCCTCCAAAAGTTTTAAATACGCGCCTATTCTGATGCGACATTCTTTCAAAATTTCAAAGCAGTTGGTGAAGAACTTGCAACGTTTGTCAATTTATGTATACAGATGGTCAGTGTTGGATTTTTGATAGCACTATTAATTCGGTAGAAATAATAAGCCATCAGAATGCTTTTGAGATGTATCTGGTATTTGATTTGAAGTTCTTTGGAAGTTACTTCTCCTCTTAGGACTATGATCAGTTTTTTACAGGAAATGTAGTTATGGGTGATAGTTTCAAGTCATCGCTGTTCAAACAAACGTATCAGCGTGTTTTCGAGAAAGACTGCAATGGATTTCTCAAAATGGGTTTTAATGCGACCATGGAAGTGAGTTTTTTATGTAGACTTCGTATAGTCTAATTTGTTGTTGTGTGAAAATATGGTTTAATTTAAACCTTTAAAACCATCTCTTCATTTATTCAGAGTTGTGATCAGTCTGGAAGAAATTTTTTTCACTTAGGTTTGATTGGTAACAATGTGAAGTAAGGTTTTTTTCTTTTTGTTCAAGTTTCTATATTGTGTCTTAGTCTTTATATTGCTTAGTTTTTGCCCGGAAGAGAATGTTTAGATCGGAATGAAGACCAAGTTTTTAAGCTTTTAAAAAATTTGGAAAATCAAATGAGTTTCATGTATGATTTGCAGGTGAAAGTTGGTAATGGTTTAAAAATCGAAGGAGTTCTTGGTTGCTGTGCAAATGGTGGTGTAAAGAATGCTTCAGTATCAGACACAGAAATGGGCATTGGTGGCACCTGTCAGTGGAAATTTTGTTCCATCAGTCCGCGAACAACAATAGCGGTATTGTTCGAAATTGTTGCACAGGTTATTCTGCATTTTTATTCTAATCATTTTTTCTGTTATTTTTATCCATCTCTATTTTACTGTAAGGTACTCCGTTTATCGAAATCTGTCTAATAAATGGGAAGTTCTGTAGCATGTCACAAGTCATTAGAAGTCTTAATTTCGCAATGGTCGATATTTATAGTTTTTTTTTTTTTTTTTTTTGAGATTGTTAATTCATTTCATTCTTCTGTCAACAAATGAGGAAAATTACAGTTTTTCTGTTTAAAAATTAAATGTTGCATTTTCCTGACAGTTTTTCAGCATTTTCAATTCTTTTTATAATATTATAGCATGGTTCCGGAATACCGCAAGGCTCACATGGTATGATGCAATTTGTGACTCAGTATCAGCATCCAGATGGACGAAAGCGTATTCGTGTTACAACTACATGCCGAAATTGGACTGATATGGCTACTCAACAACCGAGCATCGCATATGGCTTTGACCAGGTTATTTCTTTATCATTTTAATTTTTTTGAATTCAAATTCAGTCTGAAATATTAAACAGTGATTCATTTTACTAGAAAAATCTGTCAAAGAATGCAGTTATGCAATGACGAGCAATTCAGCTATTCTATAAATATTCCAGTCTATGAATGTTTTAGCCACTGTTATATTTTTTTCGTTCAAATTATTTCTTGATTTTTTTTTACAAACAAAGACTTATTCTATAGTATATTTTGTAGGAAGCGGGGGCAGTAATAATGGCTCGATTAGCTTCTTGGCGTGCATCTTCAGAAAACGACACACCAGATGCGTTGCGATGGTTGGACAGAAGCTTAATTCGTTTATGTCAAAAATTTGGTGAATATCATAAAGTAGGTGTTACTCCATTCTTTTATTTTCGAATTTAATTTTTCTACTGCTGGTTTTAGCATCTGTTTGCACTACAAATGATCACTTCTCGTTTCTAAAGCTTACAGTTATTTAACTTCTCAAAAAAGCTTAATAAAAGCTATTAATTAATCTTACAGAAATTTGACGTACTAAAATCCAAACTTTTCCTATCTTATCAATTTAAAATCTTCGTGTCATATTTCCAGGATGACCCATCATCATTCTGCCTATCCGAGAAATTCGCTCTTTTTCCACAATTTATGTTTCATTTGCGACGATCACAATTTTTACAAGTGTTTAATAATTCACCAGATGAAACATCTTATTATCGGTGAATTACGGTTATGTTTAAAATGAAATTATAAAATTAGTGACAAATAATTAGTTCTGGTTATAGTGGAAATCGGTGAAAATTATAAAATATTGTTTTATTTCTATTATTATAAATTCAAAATTCTAATATTATTTTAATTTGAAAGATAGATTTTGTTGCTTTCAGACATATTTTGATGTTCGAAAATGTACTGGAAAGCACTACTATGATACAGCCTGTATTGTTTGCTTATTCTTTCAATGGCCCGCCCGAACCAGTTTTACTGGATACATCATCTATTCTTCCAGATCGGATTTTATTGATGGATGATTATTTTCATGTTTTAATTTATCATGGCCAGGTTGAGATTTTTATAAAATTCCATGTATGGTCGATACATACTTTTGATTTTTAAACTCGAGTTTTGTAGGATTTCCATATTTCTAGACAATTGCCGCATGGCGTAAAATGAACTATCATGAAGATCCACAGTATAGTGCCTTCAAGCAACTGCTGGAAGCGCCAATAGCTGATGCAACAACAATTTTACAAGAGAGATTTCCCATGCCGCGTTATATCGTCACTGAATATGAAGGCTCTCAGGTTCGTTCCCAAATTTTGTTAAGGTTGGAAACCTTTATTTTCAGTTAGGTGCATCCAATTGAAATTGTGAGTTTCAAGTTTAAAGAAGAAGTGAGATTTATTTAGAAACGCAAAAACAGGACTAGAATTTTTCGAAGTTTTGTATGATTTGAAAAAGAAATGAGGTGGCATTTCTTCCATTTTTACTTGTTTTTTGAATAAGTTTATCCGTCTTTTTTTGTTGCAAACATTGCTATGTTTTACCATTTGCCATCTTTCAATATTTGATTTCATACTTATTTCAGGCTCGATTTTTATTATCCAAGGTTAATCCATCCTTGACACATAACAATCCGTATGCAGCGGTAAGATTTCACATTTCGTAGTCATTTTTAATTTTGAGAGGAAAATAAGAATTTAATAAATTCGAGTTATCCAATTTTTTGTCTTAATTTAGTGTCTTCTAATCTCATGGTGGTCTTTACTTCGTGGAGCTGAGAATTTAATAACTACTGCGAATTCCAGCTTTCCCAGTAATATTTGCGTATGATTGTTTTACCTTCGTTAGAGATGCAAGCTTTCATTTTCTATCTCCATTAACAAAATTAAACGCTAATGGTACTGCAAATACTGAAAATGAATTGCTGTTTCAGGAAGGTGGTGCACCGGTCTTTACAGATGATGTCTCTTTGCAGATTTTCATGGAGCATCTCAAGAAACTAGCTGTTTCCTCATCCACTTAAATCATTATATTAATATTTATATGTCATTTGTTACTAAATTTCCTATTTCTAGTTTCGATTGTGATATGACTGTGTAATTAAGTCGTTTTTCCAGTCGTTTTTTCTTTCGCTATTTTCATCTCTTCGTTTATCGACACTTGTTTTCTTTCATTGTGTTGTTATATAAATCTTCGAAATAAAGCTTATTTATTTGCAAATTTATTTGTAGGTACTAATATTCTAGAAGAAGAACTTAGTTCAAAAGTGATTAACCATCATAAAGCAAGATGGATTCTTTTTGTCTTGGTTTGAAGGACATAGAAATCACTTACGTCATCTTCCAGTCATTTAGGGAAACTTTTGGATATTTTGGAATTAAGTGCTTCTATTATGGAACCTCATCGTCAGATGATTTTAGATATATTAGAATGTGACACACTTTAATTATGGAGCTATTGGTATTTCGAAGCTTTAGTTGTAAGATTAAAGATTTTGAGGCTGAAATATGGAAATTTTTGTTCGAGATTATAAAAATTTTTGGCACAAATGCCTGTGTATCCCTTAATTCCCGAGAAATTGTAGGGGACAGGTCCTTGTCATTTACTTTTCTCTTTACTTTATTTTTTTATAAGATTTGTTTCATGGAGAAATTTACCTGGTTCAAGATATAAAATATTGAAAATTTTAAAATTGAACAGATTTTCCCAAATCGGAGAAAGATAAAGATTGAAGGGATTGCTTTTTGAGAATAGGTAGTCAGGGAAATATAATGGAATTGCAAAATTTAGGGTTTCAGAATGTTTCTTCTCCTTGCCGATTGCTTAAATCTTCTGATTTTATTTGCTTTTTATTATTTTTTAGGTCATGATTCTGAATTTTGCGTTAGTCTAGGAATTACATAGCTTCAAATTTATTTTCTTTATTGATTATATGAAGTACTGTTGTTATTATCTGGTATCAGGTTCCTTTATAATTTCACACATAAAGTTAATGACGCTTTTTATTTCAAGAATCCCCTGTGACATCGTAATTTTCTGACACCGTGATTTTTCTCGCAAATTATATTTCAAAGTCATGTGAAGATTTCTAAAATCATAACTAGTTTCTTCATACCAACCATCTTGATCTTGAATTAGATATCAGTCTTGGTTACTGGTCATAGATTTGCTTTTCAATAATTAAGCTCATCTTCAAATATTAAAATATCTCAGATATGAAAGGAATATGGTTCATTTTCTTTTCATTCATATGCTTTTAATTTAAATCTCTTGTGCGCACTTCTTTTTAATTTCTTTCTATAAAACAAGTTCTTTTAATTAAGATCAGTTCACAATACTCGTTTACAAAATTTCTCCAACAGTTCGTTTGAATCTTCTCTCTTATGATTCTTACAATATCGAAGCAATTCAAAGTTTCAAACGATCAATGAAGTTATTTAGTAGAGTGCATTTAGAAAACATGGTAATTCCCAAAAACATCTTATTTTAACAGTAATCCCACCGTATTATTACCATTTTCCCGCATCATCGTTAGTTTATTGTATTTGCTGCTGCCTCACCTTCTTCTGATTCTGAATTACGCATTCGACTAGTCACTCTCACTATTGTTGTCACAATCACTTGATCAAATTTTGTTCTGATAAATACCGAGTCTATCCAGTCTTGAAATTAATTAAAAATTGTTGATTTGTGAACCTTAGTTGAGCTATCATTCAACTGTAAAACATGAATAATACTTCGAATTACAAGCAGTCGCAATTTATGTTTTTTCAAAAAAAAAAAAATAATTTCACAAGCGATAACCACTTAAATAGAAACGGTCTATGTTACTAAGTGTTATTTTCAGTGAAAATATCAATGAAATTCATTTTCAGGCATATTTGATGCATCTCACTGATATATTTATCAGAATCTTTGTTATAGTAAGATAAATTGAGATAAAAGAAAAAATTGTTAGGGTAAAGATACAAAGATGTGAAAATATCTGTAGGTCGAAACAAATCCTTCGAACTTGAGTATCTTAATTAAATAAGTTGCTTAGCTAATTACTCACAATGATTACATAGAAGTTATGAAATACTATCCATTTGCTTTTGTCTACCTTGTCTTTATATAGTTCTACTGGTATTAATCATTTGATTATACAGTAGTGATATCTGTTTTTCGAGCTGTTGCAATTTTTTAAGTTTATGATTCTGTTCTTACTATTGCAATAGGTTTTAGTTGCTTTGGTGAAAGTAAATAGAAGCAAATCATCAAGAATTTAATCCCAATTTCTAGAATAATCATAATCCAGAAGGAATATTCATTACATGAACGAATCAATACACAATCGTTCTTCCTCATATTGCTTCTACTTTTATTAGTTTGCAGGCAGTAGCACTGTACTGGATATTTTTACAAGTTTTCTTTTAGGACTTATGGCTCAAATCATCTTTATTCTTCTTTGGTAGAATACTATTACTGTTAATCCTAAGAGACATTTCTTAATTTGATTTCTCTGATATTTATGAAATCGTATATTTCTCATACAACATGAAACAGTATTTCCTGAATCTCTCATTCTTTCTTCCTCCTATCTTCCCTTACTTTGTTTTCCTTCTGGACTTTCTCTCTTGACCTTTGGGTCCCAATTTTGCTTATTAGAAAAGTCATAAATCAATTTCGCTTAATCCTTCAAATTTCTTTTAGGTGATGGAAGGGGAAATTTTCCAAATATTTATGCCTAATTTTTATGAAAAAAACTATTCGAAATCTGAAATCGGAATTTTCGATGTACCATTATATTAATCATAAAGCTGCAGTGGAAAAAAAGCGCTATGCAATCGACGGAAATATGTTCTCGATTAAAGTTATTAACTGCTACCTCATGTATAACTGTAAAGATAATTCTGTCACAAAAGTCTCATAACTGGAAAACTAATTCACCTCTGCGCTTTCTATCACAAAAATTCAATTTGCAATCATTTACGGAAAAGCACATTTTGAAAGGTTGGATAGTAAAGAATGTCATAGTTCTCATCTCTTACATTTCTAGAATCTGATGATAAAAAATTATTCAAATTGATTTATGAAGTTGCTAACCGTCAATATAACTGTTTCTGTGCTTTCTAATGAAATCACATCCTCCAATACAATTTTATTTGTGGAATTACGAATCTTTTATCTTTAATACCATGAATGATATTCTTTCGATGGAAGAAAATCTGCTAAAAAGACAGTAATAACAGTACCAGAATAAAAGGATCGGAAAGGGATCATGTCCAGACGCATTGATTGCCAACTACTAACTGTATTATTCATTTCATGACTAGTCACTTAGCTAAATCCAAATTGTCACTTTTGAAATTCTTTCCTTCGTTATTAAAGTAATTCAGATGACGGAATCCAAGTTCTTACTTTACTTTTCTTTTTTCCCAGACAAATAAATGAATAAAATAGCAACTGTTCAGAGAGAATCTCTTTTCCAAATCTTCTCGAAACGAGACGTTTCATGTACAACTTGGGGAGAAAACACATATATATAAATAATGCATTTGTAGACTTTTACATTGTTTATTCGTTAAAAAAAGAAAGTAGTCCTTAGTATGATTAGTTGTTTAACACAAGGTTATTTTTATTTTTTCCTTTTGCTTCTTAATCACTTCTTTTTTTCACTTTTTGTTTATCTACTTTTCTTTTTCATTTTCATATAAGTTTACCAACGTCCACAATTTTAGCTCACTGATTATGCCATTAACAGAAGAGCGCCATCCTCTCCCAGCTATTAAGGAACTCTCACGACATCATAAATGATATTTGTTGGTAATGCTTCAGGGTCTTACCACCAAGTACTCGCTCTTTCAAAGCGAATAAGTCGAATGGTTTCACAGAGATCCTGCTAGCAGTTCTCCGGAACGAGAGACCGCAATATCTTCTGAATCCTTTTAACATCTTCTTTTTATCGAGATTATGCTTGTTTCTATCAACTTCCGACCAGTATCAGTATTTTCTCGTGCTTTCAATCCATAATTAAAACTCTCTGTAAACTCCATCACTTGTATCACTCTCTCAACTCAGCATGGTATTTTTCTTCTCTGTATCCATTTTCCCGCTTTTTAAATTATAAAAGAGCAAGAGAAGAGGGATTTTAATGTTGAAAATTTTGGTGTGACAATATTTTTTCTGTGACCTATGTAAAGTTAAACTATGTCATAATGACCTTTTTCCCACTTTTTGTCTCTGTGACAAGAACGAATCTGGACTACTCAAACCGTTATGACTACGCGGTTTAACTTTGATGTAAATTTAATATAATTTCATGCTAATGCATTAATTTTGAGACATCGAGATGGACGAAATGAACAAGCGCCGTATTGCAGAAGCAACAGAATGTATAAGAAAGGCCGAAGCACAGTGAGTTTATTCTTTGAACAACAAAAGTCTTAGGAAATCTGCACTTTTCTGAATTATTATTGGCATGAAATATCGCTAATTTTCATTAGAAATTATATTCTATATATCTCGACGAACCCATTTATAGCATTGCTATAAAGCACTTCTGTTTGAGTGTGAAAAAACGAATCTGGACTACTCATTTTTTGATCATATTTTAGCCTGAAAACATCGATCATAAAAATGAAATTCAAACCCGATTATGATAGTGCAGCAACAGAATATGATCGAGCGGCAGTCTGCTTCAAAAATGCCTTACAAATGGAACATTCGCGCGATGCTTATCTAAAAGCAGCTGAAATGCATAAAGAAAATGGCAATTTATTTCATTGGGCAAAGTAAATATTTTTGTCGTAAATGCAACTTCACTAACTAATTAATGGAGCTAGTATAGGGTAATTAGATCATGTGATCCAAGATAATGCAAGAAACACGCAATAATTATTTGTTAGATTTTTTATAGATGCAATGAAAATGCGGCGACAATTTGTAAGGAAATGGGTGATAGCTGTGGTACATTGAAATATATGGATTTAGCTGCAGATGGATATGCTGAATCAGGAAGTACTGATACATCGGCTATGGCGCTTGATAAAGCTGCAAAATGTTTAGAAGATATCGACCCTGAAAAGGCTATCAAGGTTTTGTTTTGTTAATTACGTTTTTTAAGATAAGCTTGGATGAATCCCAGTTTAAGTTACTTCTCTAAGTTTGTAGGGGATGGTAAGTAAATTGCATTTTGAAAGGCTTTGTCGTGAGTTTAAATTTTAAAACTCAATTTGATTCCAGAATTTTTTCCATGATGATGACCATGAAGAAGGAGTAGATTTTTTGAGTTTCATCTAATTTTCGGAGAATGATATCTTTTCTTCAACATTACTTTTTAAATTTAATTTAGTTTAGTCAGTCTTTTCTATTTATTTTGAATACGAATTTGAATTGAATTATAAGACGGATTTAAGAAATAACTTGTTGAAAGATGGGATTTGAAAATTTGGGTTTGATGAGATTTATGCAGGTTTATCACAAAGTACTAGCAATGGTGCAAGAAACAAATCGTTCGCGTATGGCTGCTGGATTTATGACTCGACTTACTAAACTGTATTTGAAATTGAAGCGATATAAAGAAGCAGCTGATATGATTAGTGAAGAAATCGAGAAATATATGGAAGTTAAAGTGTTTTTTAATTTCATTCTTGCTGTGGTATTGTTTGTCTTTTCGTCGCTGTTCTTTTTTTTTACATATGAGGTTTTTTAAATCATAAAAAAAAGATTACTTTCCAAGTTTCCTGGTAAGAATTTCAGTTTCATTTTGGTTTTAAATTTGAAAATTCGGATGAGACAATATCAGTCCAGTGAAGCAGAGTAAAAGATAAATGTAATTTTATAGAATCAGTTAAGTAGAATCTTTTTATTTTTAAGCCATAAAAGTTTAAATTAATTTGAATTTGGACTTATATAATTTAAAATGCTATTTATCTCATACTTTTTTCATCCTAGCTGCTACTTTAATAAAAGCCGAAATTATTTGATTTTTCACTTCTACGACAAAAGTGTACATTGTTCATTTGAAGGATTTGATGCATTATATGAAATTATCGTTTATTTCACTCATCATTTTTCGATTTTTTTAATCGTTTATTGCATTTTGTATATTATGATCATTTTTTTTTTTTTTGTTTTAGGAAGCTGTTCGAGTAGGAAAGTTAACTACCGCTCTTGTTCTTGTCCAGTTAGCGCGTGATGATGCAGTATCAGCTGCAAAAAGTCTCCAAAAGTCCTTCAAGTAAGTTTTATTGTTCAAAATATGCTTCATTTCACATCATGATTATTATTTTTTCAATTTTGATGGATAAAATATAAAGTTACTTCTGTTGTTCTTTGTTTATTCAGATGTGAAGACTTTGAAATTTCGGAAGATGCGAAGATTTGCAGTGCATTGATCTCAGCATTTGAATCGGGTGATAATAATTATTTTCAGCAGGTCCTTCAGCGGCCAATTTTAAGGAGTATGGATAATGAGGTAGTTGTTGTTTTCGAAAGATTTTTTAATTTCGGAGTTTTCTTAGCGAATTTCTTCTCTTGATTTCTAGATGTTTGGTGCAAAACAAGTTTCTATCTAATTTTTATTATCCAAAATTTCCTGTGTTTGAGTGGATGCATATTTAAAATTCAATTTTTCTATTATGTCATAAAATGAAATGGCAAGGTTATCCTTTTCAAAATTAGTCATTCGGGATGTACAGTTTCATGATAGTGAAACTCATCTTTTTTTTTTCAGTATCTGCGTTTAATGAAAGAATTAAAAGCTAGTTCTGAAACAAGTGGCCGTAATGGCGGGAATAACGATAGTAACGCTCAGGAAGAAGGGGGTGATGAAAGTGATGAAGATTTGAAATAGTTATGCACGTGATTATTAATTAAAAATGCAATAGTTTTTTGATTATATGGTTTTGGTCGAGACATCTTTATAGATGAAAAGAATTATCATTAAATTAGTAAATCCTTCTGAAGTTTTTAATGATTTTTAGAAAGAAAATCATTGATTAATAGTCTTTGCAAAGGTGCTGTGATGAACTAAAATTATAGAATGCTTATTATCCAAATCATTCGTTTGATTGCAGTTGTGTTTCTGCTGTATGTATTCAGATGATTAATGTATTGTAGAACGGATTTTATTTTCTTCGTAATCTTAATTCTTCTAATTAAAAAAATTCTTGTATTCTGTGTAATGCCAAAATGATTCAGCTGGCTTTAATTTCGTTGCACTTCCCGAAATATGTCTAATTTCTATTTTTTAAAAGTAATTTTGTTTTTTAAAAACGGGAGGATGGTCGTAATCCGAAAAGGTTAAAATATATAAACTGTCTCTGCTTAATCTTGACGTGCAAAGCACATTCTCTTCCTTCATGCGACAGTGGTCTCGTTTTCTTGAAAATATTCTCCAAAACACTGAATTATAATGAAGTAAGTCTTCTCATTCTGGTGGTTGCTGATAGTTAAATGTATTACTTATAGATTTAAAATCTGAACAATTTGTCATATTTATGTTTTATTTGAATTTTAACTCTTATTTTCAATAATTATTCTTGAGGAAGGGATTCAGTGATTTGCTGTTTGGTGTCCATGCTAGTACATTTTGTTATTTCTGTAATTTTTACGTTTAAAGCAGTTCAATTTGTGTACTATATATTTATTATATGTTATCATTGTTCATAAAATGAATGAAATATGTAGTTTTTTTTCTGAATTGCACGAATTATAGTGTATTGGTCGTTCTAAAAGAAAAAGAAAAAGATCGTTGGTTTTTGGCTATCAAAATGAGTAAAAGATCGAATTTAATGATATCATAGAATCGGTTCCCATGGTGATTGCTTCTGCTTTATCGCTGTTGCTTTTAAAAGCTCAATTTGAGGTAGTTGTTCGATGATGACTGATTCCAAGTTTGTCCGAAATGAAGTGGACGAATTGGAGAAACGGCTAGTAAAAATGGATGTTAAATTGCAAACAGCGAAAAAGGCGAGGGTAAGTTAGATTATACCTTTTACTAGGATATTGCGTCAGGACGTAGTTTAACAAAGATTTCAACGAAATAGTTTCCCTTTCACAGTGAGTGCCTTTTGAGGTATTTATCGTTCACTATACATTGGTTGCATTTGGAATAATACTGTTCTATTATCAACAGAAAACAGACCATATCAAAGAACGAGTGGTACTATTATTGAAAACATATAAAATGAAAAACTGTTCGTACTTCCCTTGAGATCTTCAGTTCTCCTTACTTTTTGCTTGAAATTCCCCTAATTTTCAGTTAACTATTTCTATTTCAACTGAGAAAAAATTGGTTTCTGATTTGAGAAGATATTTCATGACCTTCCTTAATTTCAACGAACTCTGTATATTTAGACCTTTGCAAATCATTATTTAAACTGTCCATTTTCATCATGATGAATGTCAAAATTTGTAATTTTTATGAGGCATATAATCATGAAAATAGATATTTGTAATCATAAAAATAGATCTTCCACTTCTGAACAACTTTTTCTTCACCTAATGGTAAAAATTTGTTGTAATTCCATTGAGGATGAATATGTGAATTTCCTACGACAAAAATATCCTTGCTGGAAACCACCTGAAATGCACATTTTCAAGCAGGTATAATTTGAACACTTCATTCACTTTTACCATTAAAATTCTCTCCCTTTTCTCCTGGCAATTTTGGGAAACTGAATGTGAATTTATATCGTTTAAAACCTTCGATATTAGCAATTATTTAATGTGTTTCACAATAGGAACGTATACTAAAAAACAAGTAAAATTTAGTATGGATTAACGACCGACTTTCTAAAAAATTATTACATGCCTCAAAATTTAGTAAATTTTCCTATAGATTTTCGAAATTTGCAATTTATAATGATTGAATTATGAATAGTCATCAGCATCGAATCAGTCCCAGCGATGTATCTTAGACAATTTGGCAACGAACAAATATCACTGGGATCTTGGAAAACGTTTTATTATGCCACGTACAGAATTAGAACTGGATGATCTTGAACCAAGTGATCCAATACCATCAAGGCAAGATTTAATCAGATTTTTTTCAAGAAATTCTGCTAAGAATTTTAATAATGTGTGTGATTTTTTTAAGATCGAAGTTTCTTAAATTTTACTGAAGGTCTTTTGTAGTGGGCCAGCAATGGAACCCGATTTGATCAGAATCAAGAAAAGATTAGGTGAGATAGCCGAAGATTTAGAAAACTTACGTGGACATCGACTTCATTTATCCACTGCGGAATACTATCTTTCATTGGAACCTGAATTTTATTCTTCGAAAAGTCAAGAAATGCCTTGGGAACCGACAGAAAAAGAGTCAAATGTTGTTCAATTGAAAAGTTTGCATGAATTACGCAGAAAAATCAAGCAAATTGGTAAGCAAAACTGATTGTCAAGGTGCGGTTACTGAATCCGCCGAAAATGTTTGAAATATTCTTAAAATAGATATAATTGATATCTGAATTTACTATTTCTTTTAGATTCTTGCGCTTTATTGGATACTCCACGACCAGATGCTGAAAGTCATGAATGGATGCGGATGGAATATTTGCAAAAATATAGTAATGGTGAAACAGGAGAAAAAAAAGATAATCAGAATAAGGGAAAGTTTGAACAGCCACTTACTGATTCGATAGAACATCAGAAAGAATCAAGTTACCTTCAAGATGCACAGTGGACTGAAGCAAATAGTAATTGTGTTTTCATTGATTTATTTTTATTCTGAAATTGAAGGTCGGAAAGGAGTTCAAAAGGAAGTCTGCCTACTATTATAATTTTTTATTAAAAATAGGCTTCATATTAACATATGAAACTCATTGGAAATGAGTTTTATATTAATATATGAAAACACCAGTGAATCCTTTAAAAATTTTTATTGTTTGCGATTGAAATTTCATAATTTTTATTCTCGTTCCAGAATATTTTTTTTTTAAAAATTTTCATCAAAAAGAGTAAGTGAGTTACATTAAATACGGAAAATGATCAAAATCATACTTCAACTTTCAGCAGTCATCGCAGAAACGAATGTTCTCCATCAAATGTTAAATGTGCAAAGAGATAGTCAAAAGTCGTCAAATCAAGAAGTGACAGATATAATGGTCGCTGCAAAGTCGAGGTTTTTTTCGATATTTTTCAAAAGTATAATGGTGTGTAATAGTTATGAAAATAAACACCTCTAAAAAATAGGTTTCTTTTCAAAGCTTGAACGCATAATTTTAATAGAGGAAAAAATACAACATCTCACTTCATTCCTTCATTCAGCTTGGGTATTAAAGTAAAAGTAAGTTAAAATCGCTTATTAAGAAAACTCTTTCATTTAGTGAAATTATGAAAATAAATATTAATTTATTTCAATGTTTTTCATTTTTTGATTTTCCAAAAGAACTTTTCAGGCCTACGGAGATAGAAAATACCGCGCAGACTTCGCATCTATCAACAGCTACAGAAGACGGATTTAATTTCCTAGCTAAAGTCCTAGGAAGCTCAGCAGATGATACTGCTAATAAAAAGTCGACATTTACAGATAGACTGACTGACGAAATGTTGAAGACGGTTAGTTTAAATGACGAAGATTCCGATTCTGATTTTTTCGCTTGACATTTCGCCTGTTAACGAAAGGTCTGAAAAAAATAATTTGTATATGAGTTATTTGTTCGGACTTTTCTCTAAATTTCTCATGTAATAAATTAAAATGACCTCTTCTTTCGTCATTCCTTCCACAGATATATAATTGTTTTTCTCTTTCTTTTTTTTTCCTTTTTCTGAAAAGTAATATCCTGCATTATATGGCAGTATTCATGCTCGAGTTTTTTTCATACATTTCAAGTTCTTCAGTATTAATGGCTATGATTCAAGGGAAAAGGATTCGACCCTTTATAGTCTGATTCCTTGATTCTTCCTTCACTCCATCTCGTTTACATCCCCACTTCTTCTGAATTGTTCTGTCTCTCTCAGATCTTGTGGGAATATTTTTAAAAAAAGCAGTAATGGAAGATTAAGAGAAAGGAACTGAAGGGTTTGATTTGAAAAATTACTAATGAATAGGTCTCCGATACCTTGAAGTCCTTATCACTTACCTGCATTTTCCCCATCTCCCTTTCCATCTTTGATCCATCCCAAATGCTCACAACTATTTGAATTTCTCCTCTGAACATTTCTTCTTTGCTTGAACAAAATCGAAAAAGCAGGACTCAACAATGTTGTCCTCTACTTTCTCATCTCGTACTCTAGATATGCTTTTTATTATATTGCAAACGTGCTAATCTCTTCATGTTTCAGTTAAATCTTCGGAAATTGCAATTGCTATTAGTGAAATATTTCAGCATGAGTATAACTCATTTTTCTTATTAAGTCTTCTTTATCATTTGAGAAAATTTCATGTACATTCAGAATGCATTGATAGATTGATACATATTAAAAAATTATATATACTTCAACAACACAGATTGAATAAAATACTGTAAGGAATATTTACAGTATTATGGAAAACTGTTGCAAAACCTTTCACAATCTTGAAGAACACAATCAGTTCATTCATTTCTACTATTACATGAAATTTTTGTAGCCACTTCAAAAATTATACAAACAACAGTATAATGCTGTGAAATACTTATATTAGAATTACATAAGTATTTAGCACTATGACGTTTCTTAGATAAAACCATGAGAAGATCTACCATCTGTAGTCCACTGGAGACAAGGATATGTATTCTGCTTTTTAAAATGAGAACAAATGCAACATCTTGCAAGTTAAGGTTGAGAAAAATGAAAGCATGGAAACAGCTCGGGAAAATCAAGGAAATATGTTATTTCAGTTTCTTTGTAATTGTATCGATTTAAAATTTTCTGAATTGTTCTAATGTGTTGAAAACTCGGATGGATTCATCGATTTAGTTCACATCTCTCTGCCGCTGTCTGTGAATACAACATACATAAGAGTTTTAAGAAAAAATGGTAAAATTTCAAGAATGTAAAAATTTTCAAATAGGAAAAGTAAAAATTTTGATTTAAAAGATTATTCTAATAAATTTGAAGAGCGATTTTTTGAAAAGAGCAAGCGTCCGTTCTGGAAAAGCTTCAAATATGCCAAGAATGCATTACGAGACACTGGTCGGTAGTGATCAAACCAAATGATCCAACCAAGGTACATTAGGTGGTTTGCAGTCATCAACTTCGTTCTCAATTTCTTTTAAAAGAAAACACCAGCACAACCTTTTTTATATTCTAGAAATTCTTCCCAATATTTCACAGTTTCCGATGGACTTTATTAATTCTTGTCCCCCAATACCTAACAGACTATAAACTTTCATTATTACGGTAATGAGTCGTTCACACGATTGGTGATTTTCTTTTCTTTCGGTATGAACGGCAATACTTTCAGATAAGAAACCTGCTCGACCAATTTCATAGCAAAAGCTGGGAATGCGTATACATCGTAGTTATTTTCGCCCAACTCATATGCTAAACCACGTGAACGTAAACCACGTTGTTCACGAGTAGCACCTGTAATGAATTATTTTAATTGATAGTTTTATGTGAAGCAAAGATAATATATATGTTCTTGAAGCTTTTAAATCATATATGATTAAATAGCTACTGACATGATTCTTTAGTGGCTCTTATGCTTAGCATGTTTTGATGTAGCCTGTCCTCAACAAAAAATCCATTCTACCAAATAACCCGAAATTTCGGCAATATAAACAAATGGTATTCTAGAAATTTCTTCCAACTAATGTAATATGAATTGCTGGGCTGTCTCATAACGAGTAGGAAATTATTTCGATGAGATTTACTGAATCTTTAGTAATGTTCTTATTTATTATTATTATAATTTAAATTACCTGAGACAGTATTATCAAGAATGCATGCAACAAATGCGCCAACGAACATCGGTAATGTAAGAAGAACTGTGAGCACTTGATCGACCACAGCGATCCCTAAACAAATACGATAATTAGGAATCGATTTTTATAAAACAGAACAAAATCATACAATATAATGATCAGAGAACTTGAAAGAAAATAGGACCTGTATCGATAGGATTCTCTCGGAAATAGCTTGGTACAATCATTCCAACCATTATCGAGAATCCCAACACTGCTACATTCCGTGTACATTTCAAATCGACCTGAAATAATATGCGAAGCGCGGCAATTTTTAAAAAAATATATATATTTTTTGATCATTTGACAGAATACACGAAGCAAAAGTGACGCTTTCCGCATCAACGCATTGATATTAACTTCAAATCTCGCCAAAACATGAAGTTCGATCTGGCAGTTTATCTGAGAGAACGTAATTATTGATCATCTTAATTCATTCATGGAGGTTGAAAAAGGTCTTCGGAAATTAAATTTGGTAAATCGCCGTACCTGTTGGATATTGGCTATTGCTACACCACCAACCATTGCCATACTGCTAGCCAAAATACCACCAACCAATGGATCTGGAATCGTTGACAACAATGCGCCGATCTTCGTAAAAACGCCCAACAGGATGAGTAACACTCCAGCTAATACCATTGTAAACCGACTTGCCACCTGAAGCCATTAAAGAAAAATAAATGAGTTAGAAGATAATGTTAAAAAGTAAGCAATCATTTGCTGATGAGTAGAAACGCAATGAAATTTAATTGAAAATGCAATTACATAAAGAAATAATGGTCGATAAAGCAATAAGAAATGAAAGACATACATTTTCAAGTTTGGCAAGATAAAAAAAAGGTTTTAAACTTCTCTGCTATGAATTCAAAAGGATTCGCTTACTCGAGTGACACCAATGACACCAATATTTTCCGTATGCGTTGTCATACCAACACCTGGACCAAGTAATCCAGCTAGCAAGGAACCGCAACCTAAATTCTTCCATTGCTATCTAAGTACAACAAATATGTAGTGAAAATATTTAAAATTTTTTAAAAAATTGATAAAAAAACATTAATTCAATATTACCTTCAGCCAGAATACCACGATTGATTGCATGTGAAGGCGGTGAGCGTTCTTCGGATACTCGCGCCGCTGCATGATAGTCACCGACCGATTCAAAGACTGATGTCAGCGCCGAAATGACGAATGCACAAAAAAGTCCAGTATGGAACTGTGGGACACCTAATCGGAATAAAAATAAATAGTGGAAGTAAACACATCATGCAAACTACTGCTGCAATAACAATACAATAGTTCAGTCGTTCTTAACTCATTCATTCTTTTTCGTCAAAAGTTTTGAAATTCATTGCTGAAAGATCTAAAAATCAACCACAGTATCATTTCTAGAATTATTTATCCCATTTAAAGTTGAAGATAATTACTCTGGAAAACACCTGAAGATACAGTAAGTTCTCGCGATTATTCTATAGCAACTAATCTCAAATTCAGAAAACTCAAACCTAACCAGGATATGGAAATCGCAACCAATCGGCACGCTTGATTACTGCAAGTGTTTCATTTTTATCTAATCGAGCAGCACTATCTGGTGCTGTCAAATTTGTCAATGTAAGAAACAGGCAAAAGCCCCAGGATGTCAATATAGCGATCAAGTACTGAAATAGCATTTCAGCTGATGAATTTATAATTTACTCCTATCTAAAATTCAATCAAATTTATATATAATCATCAGCAATTTGTAATGAATAGCATTGAAAAATTCAATATTTAATATTACATATTTCGAAAATTTTACAAATCTCAAAATTTGAAATAGGCTTACCGGATATTGGCCAAAAATATTGCTCCGAACGATAGCGAAACGATTATTTTTATAACCAAGTGTGGGTACTTTCCAATCTGCCAGATATAAAATTGTAGCAAACAAGGCAGCTGCTTGTCTAAATTTAAAATTTAAATTTAATTTATAGTTCAGGCAGCGAGAAAGTCTATATGAAGTCTTTCCATTTCTATTAAATGAAATTATCTATGTCTTATCAAGTTGCTAACTTCTTATATGATACTTCATTGAATAACCAACAGCAAATAAACAGTTCCCTTTTTTCATTTTCATTCTCAGAAACCAAAAATTTGAACGGGAAATTCGTCCTTCCCAAAAATCCTTTGGATTACTAAAAGCTTTCAAAACTTATAAAAAACTTACATCACAGCAACCCAATGCTTTGAAATCCGTTCAACACATAAATCAACTGCGCTGAGTACGAGGAGTAACATGAGTGGTGATACGGTAATTGGTCCAATAAATTTTGTTAATACCCCAACTATACCCGTCATACCAATTATGATTGGTACTAGAGACGATGCAATCAAGCATCCTTGAATCTATATTTTCATTTATACTTTTATATACTTTTAAGAATTTTTACTGTTCGGAATATCCGGTAGGTCATTTGATAAGCTTACTTACTCGCCACAGTTTTGCTTATTTGAATTTCTCATTATTTAATTAGTTACTACTTGTTTCCTGCTTATTTGATTGCTAATTATTGACAGTGCATTAGAATTCACCAGCTGATATATCAAAATCACAGCTTGAAATTTACTATGAGTGCGAAAGAAAATAAATTCAATAACAAGAACATTATGTTACGAAGAAAAACTCGCATAAAAAGATTCTTTTCTTCCTGAAACATAGCAGCATGCAATTTGAAGTAACTGAAAAATGTTGAATCAAAGATTGAAATTGAGATGCTTACAATAGCAAGCTTATTCTGATAAATGGAAGCAGCCACAATATCAGTATCCGTAAAAGTGCATTTATATTCAGGTAATTGCATGAACACTTGAATCGACGGAATATATGCAAATGCTGTACCTTGTAAAAGCGCTAACCTGAAACACTTATTAATTTCCGAGCCATTCCATGAATTCATACAATGTCCTGAAGGTGCACAACCATTTTAGATCTATTATTACATTTCGGCAATTAAAGTTTAAAACTTGAAATATATAATTTTTTTACATTTGAGAATTTCTTCTTAAAATAAGAAATATAATTTCTGCTAGTTGCTATAACTACAGAAAAATAAGTATTAATGTAGGAAATTTTAATTAATTACCTAATTTTATAGCATAATCTACTTTCAGAAAGTTGAGCAATATTGTATTGCAGTGCAGTGCAACGATCGATTGGGCTACTTTCAAATTAAAGGTAAAGAACCTTGTCCCAAGCATTGTCTGAATTATGGTTGACATGCCACTGACGACGAATGTTGATGAAATAAGCAGTACTCGTAGTGTATATACATCGCGACCGGCACAAAGTTCATTTGACAAAATAAATGGAATTGTTAAAAGAGCGCTTACACATACCATTACTTGCTGAAATAAGTACCATAAATCATTGCTGAAACCATGAAAACTAAGAAAGGTACCATAGGTTCATCTGATCATATAAGAATAACTGCATTCATAAACTATCTGCATAACATGATTAACTCAAGGTAGCTACAAAAGTCATGGATAGCGATGAAAATAAAACACTGGTCATTTGTTTCAAACCACTGATTTGTGCCAAATTAGTTCCATCTTTAATTAGATAATGACATTATAATAGGTTTTCTAAACATTAATAGGTAATAGGTATTTTGAATATACTTTTTGTGTTAATTGGCAAAATCCTGAAACTTTAAATAAATTTTAAATTTCAAAGTGTAGAACGACGAAAATTCTTCAAATTGTCATTCATTTCAATGACACCATTCCATAGTTTTGATTTAAAAATTGACTTTATATTTTATAAAATAAATTGGGAATGATCCGAAACGATTTATGTTTGAAAAGTTTTGCTCTTACATTATAAACAGTTGCGAACAAGCAAATGTAAATTAGATAGACTGAAACACATTTAAGAAATAGAAAATTAAAAAGAAAAAAAAACATTGAAACATACATTGAATAATTATAAGAAAAGTGCACTTACTTGCAATGCAAAAAGTAATGCAAGTAAAATTGGAGGATTCTCGTTTGCTTTGTAGAAACGCCTCTTACGGGTCACTTCAATCCCATTCACCGGCAATTCTTTCATATTATTCTGATATGAATTGGATCCATTTTCCATCCCGTTCATTTCCTTACGCTATTAATCATTTTGCTTTTTGGATGTTATTTAAATTGTTGAAAATAAACGCGCAACGCATGGAAAAATATATTATTTCCAATAGCCAAATACAATAAACAGAGGCTTCCTTAGATGACTGGTAAAAGAAATGATAAATTATCATGTGTCACTTATGCAAACTTTTGATATATTTAAGCCGTAATTATTTCATGTAATATGCTGAAAACTTAAACAATAGAGAGAATCCGGGATCTGTGTCTTTCACTTAAAAATAAATTTGATAAAAGTTCATCGTTGTCTTAGACTCTTAATTATTATCAGATGAATTAATATATCCTGATGACAATAGATGATAAATGATCAATAATGAAAAAACTAATAGAGCAGTGGAAATGAAACATTCACAAATCACTCATTTCTCTATCAATTTTTCTCTAATTTCATTGATATCTTCTTCTTGTAACTGCTCAAATTGTAGTGGTCACTTTGTAACTGAGAAAGGGAGAACAACTGTTACATAAATTACACATTTAGTTATTCTCATTCTTGAGTATTGACTGTAATAACAACTTCCCCGTAAGTCTCAACAGATTTCAATGACAAAATTAATCGTTATGCAAGTATAAAAAACGACAAACTTCTCATGCATTAAATAAATTCATATACGAAATCGATGAAAGTGCTGCTTTGGGAAAAGATGGGATGAAAATTCATTTAAAAGTCGGTAAAGTAAAGATCATCATTTGCAACTCTATTGTTTATTGAACATTTTAGACTGCATAGATATGATTTTTCATTGATTTTTTTCCTCTTATTTGAGAAAAAAATGAATCCAAAAGCAGAATAATAGTCAATATCATATTCATGCAGTCTAAAATGTTCGATAAATGATGAAGATGCAAATGATATCATAATTTGAAAATAAAATCCGTTAATAAAATTTATCTTCAAATTATTTACCAAGGAATATTATTTTATATAAAAGGATTTCCTTTCTGAAATACATTGTTCAAATCTTTGAAGTTTAAGACGGAACAATTTCAATCATTATCTAAGACATTTATATACTATTTGATATTCTATTTGGACTACTTTGAAAACGTGTTTCATCTTCACTTTCTTCATTAAAATCATTCAAATTCACTTTTAAAACAAGTTTGTAGAGCTTTGACAAGATCAAAATTCATTTCTTATGAAAATGGTTTTATGCCATACATATTCACTAAAGGTAGAAAGAAGAGATTAACTTTCCTTCCCTTAGTATCATTGAACAAAATTAATTCTTTAAATTGCTTTCAGAAAGGCTGTATTTCCCGAAAACATTTTCCTCTCTTTTCTGCACAGTTTATAAAATTTCCTGATGTTTCAAATGACTTAGAAGAATTTCTAGCAAGAAAATACAGCACATTATGTCACTTTTGAAAATTTATAAACTAGAAATGTTTTTCGCATTTCTTCATTTTTTTCCATCAACTGCAAATGATGAATTGAAATGGTATTTTCATCTGCAATTCTGTGCAAAAAATCCTATCTATTTACTATCCACAAAAAAAAAAATCATCCAACTTTTCACAGTCCAGCCTTAGCTAGTATAACCTTGACATTGCCTTCATGGCTTAAATCGCTACCATCAACGCATCGCTGTGAGAACGGCCCAGGTTAATTGGGGTAGATATCTACATATATTAAACATATAAACAATAAATATGCACATATTAAGAAAAAACAGAAATCTTTAAATGAAAAAAGTCGAGAACTTTTAAACTTGCCAAGGAAACATTATTTTGTCCTGAAAATTAAAAAACCTCAGCAAAATTGTTAAGTGAGGCAGGAATTTGATGAGTTAGTGATTTTTGAGTAGAATAAGTTAGAAGGTAGCTAATAAATATTGTTAATGAGACGTCGATGAGTCATCTAAAATATTTTTTCACAAATAACAGCCTACTTTACATAATCTCACATCTGACAGTGTCAAAACCATAAGCTATTTATTTTGCAGAATATGAAATGAATTGGTTGTGATTTATGACCACCTGTTTATAATATTTGCCAAGTGTGAATGCATTTGTTTTCATCCCATATTAGAAAAAGTACAGTTAATACTCGTAGATATGCAGAGAATTGCCATCTAACCTCATAGATATTTTAAATGAAATCATGCCAGACTTTGTTATTCCCAAGTTCTAATATTTTCGCTCATCCTGTTTCTCTAAAAAGTCCGCATGCTCACCCGCAGATTGCATCATGCAGCTAATTTAGCCTATTACAAAAATGTTATCTGAATTTTAAAGCAAGTGAACTTAAAGCGACAACTAATTCTCAATTCGGAGCAGTAATTATCCAAGTATGAAAATCACATCATACAATGAGAACTGATCAAATCTCAGAATTATTCCAGAACAACACTTTTTACATATGTCTTGCTTTGCGCAACATGATTATTTTTCTTAAAAAGCCACTGCATCAGGAAATCCCAAAATTTAGAAGGTATAGAAGTAAAGCTTAAAAATGTCTCATAGTTAAGTTACAAGCAATTAATTTGTCGGTGTTTAAAGTTTTGACTGAGAAAATGATTATTAAAAATTTGATGGGTCATGGGAAATGTAAAGACATCCATCCGCCACGACCAAGTTGTATTTACCTGCAGCAGATGAATGCTTCTCTTCAATAAAATACATTCATGTCATTCTCAGTCAGGTAAATGAAGCCATTGTTATTTCTCGCCATGCAAAAAGATCGATCGCTAAACTGAAAAACACGATTTTTGGTGTATTTATCAGATAAAACAGTTTCATGATTATTTAATAATTTATGCAAAAATACAGTAACGATTACTAACTTTGTTCTACCTCAAAACTATTCATAATAAAATGACGAGAATAAACAGTATAGGTTTACAGATAATAAAAATAAACTAGACTAATGGAATTTCCAAAAAAAAAAAAAATCAATGTTCAATTCATTATGTCTAGAAATGATAATTTTTGCATTGTTGGAATCCATAATGCCTCTGAAGGTAAGATAACACTTGTAATAACTGATTAACAGATTTGTCAATTAAGAATAAAATAAGGTCTGATTGTTTAGCATCCATTCAAAAGAACATAGAAGATGGAAAACTGAAAATTATAAACTTTTTTGGCAATATACTAAACTATATCATTCATTTTCGAATTAATCCATTACTTCGATTCTTCAATCTCAAAAAAATTTTCGGACTGGAGATTAATATTGGTAAACACTAATATTAATCTCTAGTCCGAAAATTAATTAAGAATTTAGGAATTCATGCTTTCATTCATTCCTTCCATTTCTTCACTCTGTAATTTTGCATTAAGTTCAAGCTCAAATCAAATAAGAATCTTAATATCAAAATTCTGATATTGACGAAATATTCTTTCGAGAAAAAAACTCAAAAATAATTGAGAATGAGTGAAGAACTAAAATGGCAAATAAAATGTGAGATTTCGATATTTTTCAACATCATATCTAGTCGAATAAGCATGACTAGTTCAGAAACTTGAATGAAATTGTGACGGAACTGTGGATTTCTTCAGTTTAAGGAGTGAAATAAAATTGCGCATAATATTGACGAAGTCATGCAGAAATGAGCAATGAATTGCATGTACCGTTGTTGCCTCGTTGGACATAGTAATGATAACAAGCTTCTGAGGCGGGCAAGGGAGAGGCGATAGAAGGACTGCTCAGAAGGAAGAGATGAGAGATTGCTGCAAGCAAAAGCAAAGCAATGCAAATATTTTCGAGAATGCTTTTATAGTTGACGAAAAATCGGTGTTTAATTTGTAGGGAAGCAAGCACTGGTTGGCTGTATTGCCAATCACTTCTTTTATGAATTAATACGAAAGAGGGAGAAATGGATGGATCGAAATGAAATGACAACGAACTTTCGTCTCTTTCATAAGTAGCCTAGTAAACCATTAGTGGGAATGAAGTACGGAAACCTTGAAAGAATGGCACAGTTTTGTTAACGACAATGCAAAAGAACATTATGAGAGTTGAGCCAAGCCAGAAATCGGAGAGCCAATGTGAAGGAATTTCACTGAGTTCTATCTTTCACTCCGCAATCCATCTTCAATTATTGACCTTGCCCAAGCCATCACCACTGATGCCTGATTCCGATTCCAGCCCCGATTCCAGTTGGAGCCCAGCTCTCTCTAGAGTTTCGGCTTTGGCCTGGCTTCTCATTACACTATGCATATCGCCTGTGCGACTAAATCCTCATCTTGCAAAGATATCACCGAAGCTGTGGTCGATCCGCTGCTATAAAAATATACCAAGCGTAGGGAATATATGTAACAATGAAATTGTTATTGATAGAAGTAGGAAAAAAGATAAAATATCACTGGCTTCAAAAAATGAATAAGAAAAGAAAGATGAAAAAGTGATTTAATAAACTGAGAAATGAATAAACGAAGTTTTAAGTTTTCTCTATGAAAAAAAAAAAATAATAATAATAAAGGGAAAATTGGGCTCTATCCTTCTTGTTCGATTCTTTTTTTAAAAGATTTTCGAAGCAGTCACTTGGACTAGGGTCTGATGAAAATTTCTGCAAGATTTCGAAAGTCAGATATCAGAGAAATGTCTCATGTTTTCTGTCCTTTATCAAATTCATGCTTTGTTCCTATTGATTTAAACAAAGTATGAACGCAAGTGAAGAAATGAACATACATCAAGAAAAATGCTAGTCCTATTGTTTGTTGTTTTGCAAAAAAAAACTATTCCGTTTTTGGGAATAATGTTCAGAGTTTTCAAATCCATTTCAGCTGCAAATTGTAAAGTTTGTTCCATTAAGCAATCAAGTGAATAGCAATGATTCTTTTCCAGCAATTTTCTTTTTAACTTTTTGTCATCATAATCATTACACATTCATCGCATGTTGTTATGATATTATTGCTGATAACTGTATAACTATAGCTTCAATCACGAACATATTTACAATCATAACTGTGACTAACATTATTAGGATGAAAGAAAGATATCATTTGCACCATTCACTCAAAACTTTCATCGGAATGAAAACTCCCTGATTTGATACTGGTTTTGAAAATCCTTGAAAAACAGATAAGGTATTAAGTTGTAAATAGATAAAGCAGAATAAATAAATATGAGAACAGAACTACAATTATTACTGAACTTAATTACTGGCAGATGAACTACTTTTTTCGGGAAAGATTCAGGAATTGCATTTTCCACGGTGCAAAGACCTGAATCATTAAGGTAATTTTTCCTATGTATCCGGAGCAAATACCGTAGCAGGTATGAAAATGAACCCTTGATCGAACGGGTTTCCGGATCTTTATCCAAAGATCACATTTACATTATACTTCATATGTTGCTGCATATAAAGAAAACAGTCACATTACGCAATATTTCATTCATTTATCAATGAAATAGACAGAAATACAAAGTTCGTTTGTTTATTGTTTTAAAGATGAAAAACTAATGGGTTGCTGGAATACAGCACAACCATTCTCGCAAATTCGTTATCGTTAGAATAGAAAAAGAAAATTTCGCTTTGCTCGATAAGTAAAATTTGCACTATAAAGTGTTTTTACAATGATTTATTACACTAAACAGGTTTTTCATGATGAGAAATGCAACTAATGATGGTAAGTAGCGGAAAGCAAGCTAATTTTACCATTACCGTCATACAGGATTTCTTATTTCAAATTAATCGTTTTCAACGGGATTCTATTGGATTTCAAAAAAAAAAATAATGCAAAAATGAAATTGTTGCTTAATCGCTAGGGCCTAAAAGATGAGCATTTTTTGCAGACCCATATACCAGTCAATAATTTTATTTATTTCAATATTAATCATTCTGCAACAAAATTTCCTGCAAAACTCCGTCGCATCTTTCCCCAATTTCAGTTCGAAGATTATTAAATCTCCACAGAAATGTTCAGCTCAGGAATGCTAAAAATATGTCTAAAGTATGCGAAGTGGCAGTGAAAAAGCATACTTCTATGCAAATATCGGTTTTTATGTTTTTCCGAGATGTTGTGAGAATCGCATTTATCTTAAAGAACAGAGATAAAAACACGAAAAATCGATTTTAGTGAAAAAGTATACGACAAATGAAATACATATTCCTATGTCACAATGTTCTCTCCAACATATGTCACACCAAGTTTTCTGGCCGATTTTCATTACTTCAACAGAGGACTGCAGGTGGTAACCAATAAAAAGTAAATTAATTTAACTATGGAAAATTTTTTTTTTTGCGAGCAGTCCTCTGAAAATTAGCCTTTTGAGTAAACTTATGGTGTAAGCAGCCAGTCATTTACTTTGGTTAAATTAATTTACTAGAGTAATTCGCACGAGAAATATGGAATGGCATTTTCTCACGCTCCTAGAAATATGAGCACAGAAATAATCAATATTTCCCATTCCTCAACATTATGAATTCTTAGTTCGATTCGATTTCTTGATGGGAAGAACTTGGAATCATTTTTATTAATGAGGAGAAACAACCAGAAATAAATAGAAAAATTATAAATGTGAATTATTATGAATGATGGATAAGAAGTGCGACCAGAGACGAAAATTTGTTACCATAGAAAAAAGAAAAGTTTCGCAAATCCCAAATAAAGTCATATAAAATTTACTAAATTGGATAAATTACAATGAAGATTAACAATTCTACAGGTAAAAATTTGTCAATTTTGAAAAACAGAAAATAGAAACAAACTTTGCTTGTATGAATTGTTTTTCTGATCGCTTTTTAATCTTTTAACTTCTTTACTTGGATGAGATGAACAGGTTTTCCGCAACAAAATGAATGTTTGGTGACTTGAACAGATAAAACAATTCTGGATACAATAACTGGAAGCTTGCTAGAGCTGCATGGTATCGCGCTGTCTAGAACGTGAAGATACCAATTATAATAATTGAAATTAAAGCAAATTAACTCACTTGGAAATCTTTGAAAATGGTTAAAATATTACATCAGCACATGTTTAATGTTTTTACTGTATTTCTGAAACTATTCTACGATGACATCAAAAGCATCAATAGTCAAACTGAGTCAAAAGGAGAAAAGAAATTTGAACTTCAATTCGCAAGTTCCAAGGAAGTAAAGAAACCAAATGTTATGGAATTTTGGTTGCTTTATCTGAAAGAGGTAAACAGGTTTCCCGTCATTTACATCAAAATAAATATCATATTTCGCTTTCAAGGAATAAAATACAACAATCTATTGTAAGTAGCGTATATTACATCAATGGCGGGCTTAGTCTAATTGATAGTTCTGATAGCAAACGGATAATGAATAAGGTCATGAAAGTGAAGGAAAATGTGCAAATAAGTAAGTCGTCAGTCGTAAGATAGTACTTGAATGAGGAGGACTGGCTAGCGATTGATGGTTGGCGTGACATGTTGTGATTAGGAGAGGTGAGGGAGAGAATCAGGGAATGGATGAGACAGATTGATGAGAACTCGGTTATTAAGGACATAGACTAGTAGAAATGGCAACAGTTGCGAGACTCTCAAGGAGATTGCTTCCCGTCATTTTTTAAACTTTGACATCGGTTCTAAACCCAATATGCGGTCAAACCAATTGAGAGGTGAAATTTAGGCGAGAATTTGAAGACTGCAAGGGAATTCTTTCTTGACCTATAAATTTCAGTGTGCTCTTTCTTTATTCTTCAGAAGATGATCTGCACTTTACTGGATGGCAAAAGTTTTTCCGAACAATTCTTTAGAATAGTTTTCAAGGATGATAGCGGATATTTGTAATAAATGAGATAGTTGATCATTCGCGCTGTGGAAGAGGACGAGAAATATATTGCAAAACTATCAAATGGTGTAATGCTATTTCCTGCGAAACTGGTTATGTTGAATTTAAGGGATCATTGCAAATGTGAATGCATTCACGAATCTGCATGAAGATTCAAGGAAAGTATGACTAGTTCGTGAAATCATCCGTGTAACTAATTTTTTCCGGACAAAAAAGTTTTTTATGTGATGCATGTATGTATAGCTTTCGGTTATTCTTTAAAGAACATTTCCATCTTTTTGTGGTCAAAAAAATTTCTGCAAGAGTGGAATAAACAATTATGGCGCGTAGAGAAATAATAACAGCAAATTACTGCAACAATGAGAGCAACAATAATAGCAAATTACTTGTTAAACTTGCTTCAGTTTCCTAATTTGCGCAGTAAGCGGAGAAGGCAAGTTTAGATACAGTGCTGATTATGTCTGCAATGTTTTCTTGAAACTTGAAAATAAAGGCATATTAAACTTCTTTATTGTTCATTCCGAAAGCTGAATTTATCATATAGCTTTGACAGTATAATAATCAGAAAGATCATTAAATTAGCAGATAAAATGATTAGGACACAATTTTTGCGAATTAACTTGGTTGCATAGTCGTTTAAATGCTATATGATTTGATGTCGTAGAAAAATTGAAAGTCACTCATTCTATAAACATGAAAGTCACTCATTCTATAAACATTACTAGCTGGAACCGGCCACGCGTTGCCACGACCGTTCCCACGGATACAGCTAGTCTATAGAAATAAAAATGGAAGTGTTCGTTTGTTGAAAATCTTAAATCTTTAAAAGTCCAAACGATTACTTTGAAATCTTGACACAACGCTGCATTCGAATACGCGCATGCTTTTATATGCTTTTTATATATACGTGTTTTTGTAACTCAGTCTAGTTAAGTGGAAGATGTTCGGAAAAAAATCTGATCGAATTGCAATTTGGATTGTAATCTGGTTGGATTGAGGATTGCTTGTATCCTGTTGAGAAAGTTTTATTGATTAATAAAGAAGTAAATTTTCATAACAAACAATTAGCAGAAAATATCCGGTCAAATTGATCACTAAGGTATCTTTTCCTTTGTCGCTTGTATGAATATTGCACAACTAAATTGTCGGATTGTTGCTATTGCTATGTCGGTCTAAGAATTCTGAACTTGGACTTGAACTCCAGCTCCAAATCCCTTCCTTTTAAATGCTTTCGAGGCTCTTCCCCCTTACCCGATCTCCAACGTGTCGCCTCTTTATTGGTTGGCCCCAGGGTTTTGTTCATCTGTGAACTGGAACGTTTTGGCAGTAAACATGTTTATTCTTTTGGCGGCAAACACGCTTGTCATCCTTTTGAAACTATGTCGCGCCACTTCATCTTTGACACTTCTTTTTTACAATAGTTGCCGTGGTGCTATTTGAATTCCGTCGACAGAAAAGTAAAGAAAGAGAAAGCGCACTTTTCTAATTTATTTAATTTCACAATGCTTGTAGGTATACAATAATTTTTTGTTGTTCCACTATTTGTGTAGATAGAGATTGTCTGGTTTGCCTACTCTAGAACACGCAACTTATAATTGTCCATGTGAGAAGCAATCCGTGTCGAAATCTAACCGCACAATTCTAAAGATTGGCCCTGAGTTTTGTTGATGGTGACTGTAAACATCAATCAAATTGGGAATTGCGTATCTCTTAAATTGAAAAGGCATATCCGTTGAAATCATAGAAATACGAGGAATAAGGATATCTTCATCTTTGAAAGGTCTTGTCAAGATTGTTGCCTCTACGACATTGCTCATTGATTTTCTACTGCAAACCGCGTTCATTGCGAAGTTTTAGCTGGTTAATATTTTGCAACATGCAAGTCAATTTTCAACTGCAGTACGTGCGTCTGACATCCCTGGCAGATCGAGTGAATTCAGTTATTCTGTTAGATAATTAACCGTTTTATCTGCTTCCATAACAATGCCGGCGAACTTGTATATGACTTCCTCGCTTTGAATGTTAGACTGAGTAATATTGTTAGTTCGCAGACGTCTTAGTTCTTGGCCGCAAAAATAGCTCATTCACTCAGGCAATCGTGATTCTTATAATTGATTTGAACATAAGGAAATACTTTTTCAACCAATTCTTCTTCTGACGTAACCAAATTGCAGAAGTTATGAGGCATGAAATTCGTACTGAAATCAGATCAACCGGCACCGTTTCGTCCCCAATTTCCAGCAGTTGATGAGAAGGATATCTCGGCTGATCGATCGCTTTGTAGCTAGATACGCATACCTGTAATTTAAAAAAAGCATGTTTTTACTTGTCGCAAATGTGAACATATTATAATAGTAGGTATATTAGTATATAAAAACACGTGTTTATTCGAATGCAACGTTGTATAAAAATTTCAAAGCAGTCGGTAAGGAATTTCGGAGTTTTAAAATTCGGAACAATGGACATCTACAATTTTATCTATATGGATTTGATTTTAGTGAAATTAGCATGAAATGCTTTTAAAAAATACTATCTTTGTTTTACTGACTAATAATAAATCAAACTACAGAAGAACAGATTATGCAATGCAGATATTGGAAAAGATTGAAATAACTTTGTAACAGATATATTCAAACAATCAAAATATTGTACTATGAAAATATTTCTCAAGTAATTCATCGCTTAAGATTAATATTAATGATGTTACCATATCTAATGTAATTCTCACCGTTGTTTGCATTTACCTTTATCTTCAGTAGTAAACACCGGGAACTAATTCACGTGCAAATGCTCCTGATCTCATAACCTAGCTTAGGTGATGGGAATATGATGAAAAATGATGGGAATGTGATAAAAATGATGGGAATATGATAAAGAAAATACCCACTATAATAATGTCTTATCTAACATAAATTCGTTATCAACCAATCTTTCGGAAAATATCCCTACTGTTCTCTCAAAAAATATCCAGGTTACCAACAGCCAAGAAAAAACTCAACTCTATATTTCAACTTTCGGGTGATATTCTTCTCAACTATCGTTAAGCATTCGACATCCATGAAAGATATTATTCTCCATCAAAGGTATTTTTTGAATTGTTGTCTATAACAGCTAAGAAAAATATTTTTCACGAAAGAAGGTGACACTTAGTGGTTAATAGTTTAGTATTCAAAAGTAACAGTTTTCATTTACAAATGTTTACTTAGCACTTCCTCATCTGAGAAGGAAAATCTTGATTGTAATTAGTGAAACAACATGAGATAAGGTTATTTTTAAAATTATTTTGACCAAATAATTTTCAAAATAAAAAATAACTACAATTAGAAACAGATCTTCAATAAATTTACACTGAAAAATCATTTGCTTGATCATATCAGTACTATTTGGTATGATAATTTTGTTTGATAATTTTGACTTAATTTATTTTTTAGCAATTCAAGTTTAAGGCACACTTTTATATTTTCGAACAGTTTAATGAAATTCAGTTTAACGGTAACATTGATGGTAAAATTGAGTCATATGCTATCAAGCAGTCTATTCAGTGCCTAAAGTATTTCATTATGCGGTTAGTCTGACAGTTTCAAATGAATCGCGAAATTTTCATGAATCTCTAGATAAGAAATTTGATGGTTAGGAAAAACTGATTATTTGAAAAGCATTTAATCTTTTTGATAAAATAATGATTTGCTATTGATCATTCGAATTCCTGATATATCACACTATTTGAAAATTGAGCAAATGACTCAAAATTATTCAAAATCATGCTCTCATGTAGATGATAATCAAATAATCTGTTCCAGAAAGGATTCGGTTGAATATATACTTTGAATAAAAGTCTTCGGTTATTGTTTAGGAGACAATAAAAACTTGGACTTCATTTTCTTTTGCCATGAATTTAACAATTTTTTGTTAGAATTTATGTCATTACCTCACTTTACTCACAGATTTTTTTAAATCGATTTTAAACTCCTAGAGCACAACATTACTAAGAATAATACCGACAAAAAACAAGTGCTGTTAGATTCAAATTTTTAGAAAATCTGTTTCATCTTTTTTATCAATTCACCTCAGTGTTTCCATTTCAAAATGAATTTCGTAAACACTTTTATTTTAATAAATTAATTACCAGCGGAACTTGGGACAATTAAATTGGATATTTCAGGTGAATGTTAAATAATTCATGACATTGTCATAAAAGTGCTAGTGAACGAGAGTAATGATCATGGCTGATTGCAAAACTCGCTACATAACTATCGATAGCTTAAGTTTGGTAAATTTATGGAAAACATTAGCAACTGATATCTAATAATAATAGCGGCAGCATTAGTGCAATTATCTTTTGGATGATATAATTTTGATGAGATTCAAATAATTATTCGGTCAAAATTTTTTTTAATGACACGAGCTCAATAAGTTTTTTGAGCAACAAAAACTCTAACTTTCAAAAAATTTTGTTTTGTTTCTTTGTTGTTATTGTTGTGTGTGAAAAAAAAAAAGCACCGAAGCTAAAATCAAGCTTTATTTTTCTTTTAATTTATAACAGATGCCTCACCATCTTGATTACGGTAACTTCAGATTTCAGATTTTTTCATCCAGTTATTGATTTTATCCTTTGTTGCTTATCTTTTAAAGCATTCATCATTAATCCAACTATTTCGAAAGAGACTCGCAAAAAAAAAAAGAAGAACTTTCATTTTTTTATCACTATAACTTTCGGAAAAATGAAAAGTATGTTTACTTGACTCCCATTTTAAATTGCCTGTAGTATTTGAAATTACATCATATTATGATAGAGAAATAAAGAGAAAGGATAAAATGGGAGATGGGATGTTTTTTTTGTATGAAACTTGAGACTTTGCTTTGTCATGTATTCATGTTCGATCACGGCATCGACACTACTAACATTTGCTGTCTCACATTTAGATATACATTCCAAATGAAGACAAGCCTACCTGAAGGGAATTAATTAACACAGGAACTTCTGAGAGATGGTGATAAACAATTTCAGAATTTTTACACCGAATCTCACACAGATCGACTTGTTCGAAATTGATAGGAACTGAACTTTAAGTAAGGAAGAAGTAAAAATTTTAATTAATTAATTGAAAGAGAGGAATCCGCAAATATTATTCATTTATTTCAAATTGATTCAATATGATCCAATTCAGGAGGTAAACAAATGACAAGCGAAAGTTCGGAGAACTTCATTATTAATATAATATTAACTAACAAATCAATTGATAATTTTGCGTTCCGTATTACCTTAAAATCTCAAATTCATAATTTTACAGCTTGTCCTCCAAACTCTTCCCTCTCTTTCTCTCTTTCTTGTCGCTCATCGTGCAATCTTGAAAATTTCTGCACTATTTATTCCTTCACAACTTTTTTATTCCAAAGCTTTTTTAATGAAAGATTTCTTTCAATTTTCTAAAAATTCCTTTACATATGCGAAGTCAACTTGATCATTTTTAGCTATTTAACGTCGACGATGAAGTGCAGCACGTTTATGTGCCTTCTGGACCACTTTCAGTTTACTGTTTACATGTCCTTGAAGAGGTTCAATGTCAGTATACGGTGGATCCTTGGTGCCATGAAGCATAAGTGTGAACTTTTTCACCATACCGTGATTTTTGTTGCTACCCTATAAAGTTATTGGGAAGTCCGCTTGAAATAAAAAAAATGTACATCTTGAATATCTAATGCTAACTGCACTTCCAAACTATCAATCTTCAAAAATCTCGTAATCAGGACTAATTTTTGAAAAAAAAAAAATAATTCTCGAGATTTTACATGAAGTTGTTCGAGCTTTAATATTATAAAATTGACCTGGAACCGAATAACTAGGCGCCATTTGCCACGTGGATTCTCACCCCAAGTATGTGTTGTCATAAAAGGCCAATTCGTGAAACCATTCTTATTGTCATTATCTTTCGGACGTCGAGACAAAATCATTGTTCTGTAAAATTGTTTTATAAAAAATTTGAATATTTTAAAGAATGAGCAAGAACCTATGCTTCCATACTTCTCAATTTATCTGATTCTGTCTTGTTATTTAAAATTTCCTTTGCTTTATTGTTCTTAGACTGATAGATTCGGTTTTTTGCATTCAAACTTCTCATTACAAAAATTATTTCGGATGCTATAGTGATAGGACAAAAACTTCAATGTAGAAAAAAGTGTCATGCTTTGCTAATTTTCCTTTGCTCCGACAATTTAATTTTTTATATTTCAAAAAAAGAAAACATACTGTGTGCCAGATGGAGAGACTAGATAAAGCGTGGTATCACCACGTCGGCTGCTATTTAACGTAACAACAGCTTGTACGTGTTCCAAATAATTGACCTCTGTCGGAGTTCCCATACATGCATCAGTAATCATTTCCAAGACAAGGTTTCCCTCTGATGGTATTTCGCTGAAGAAGTTACTTATGATTGTTAATTTTATTATTTCTGACTTTTCAAGCATAATAAAGTGACGCCAATTTATCATTTGAACTAAATAATTTCCACGATGAATAACTTTCTATCAGCAATCCCTAAAAATTCATCTCATACTAAAGTTTCTCATTCAACAATTTATTATTTGAACTAATTGATTTCCATCGGGATGAATAACATCTCGGTGTTCATCAGCAGCCCCTGAAGATCATCTTACTCTGTGTAACAGATCTCTCATTTAGCAATTAAAGTCGATAACTGAGTTAAGAAGTGTTAGATATATTTACTGCAATGTAGCAATAGTCCCCGCTTCGCAATGGAATCGCGGAGGAGCGGTCTTCCAAACCATCGCCAGCATAACCATTTCAGCTGCATCCAGTACACCGAAACCGAACAAATGATTAAATTCCAAACCGACGCCATTCATCTTCCATTCAAAATGAGTACAATTATTGATACCATTCACATTATTCCCGCCGTTTTCCTGAAGTTAGCAAGCATAGTCTATACTCACAAATTGCTTGCGTGGGTGTAATTCTATCTTCAATGCGGAATATTATCGCAGTAATGATTACTGCAGTTAATTCAATTCAATCAAGGATGTTACAAATGTATCACAAATATTTATACTTTGTTATTGACTTGTCTTAATTAGCTGTTCGAAGACTAAATAAAAATTTTCACTGTTTTACTTCAAGGCCAAGATCAGGCAAGTCTCTGCATCGTCCATCAAATAGTGAATTTCGTGTTGATGTTAGCACAGTTAGATGTTGCAAGTCGCGCCTAAACTTTTGGAAATTTTCACAAATAAAATGAAGTTGTTAGCAAAAGGAATATAAAATTTAATTGCTGAAAATTCCGTAAACTTTATTTCTAAATAAAACTACGAATCTGATGAAAAATGAAAACAAAATATGCTAAATTTAAAATTAAGCGAATTACTGTACCAAGTAAGTTTTGGATTTGCTTCCAATGCCAGTGCAAAAACCCCAGCTGCTTCCGGTGCTGCTGCCGATGTTCCACTATGAGATCTTGTGCAACGGCTGTACAAATCCGTCGTTGCTACTCCGGTTTCCGGATTTCGTCCTCCGTTCGAAAATGTTGAAGCCAGTGTAGAAGAGCAGCTTCTGAAAGTTATTTCACAAAAAATTTTCAAGAATATGACAATTATTTATTAAAACTGATCATCTCAGACAGCGCTATATACAACCTTTCAAAAGGTTTTTACGTCGACATAGTTTCTAACCGTCGTCTGTCTGTAGATCACATAGTGGCCTTTTGTCCATAGTTCATCCTAATAACAATAATTCTTCAATATTCATAATTAGTCGATAGTCTTTTTCGAGCAAGAAAGCATAGTTTGGAAAGTTTTTGTCATCAGATAATCAATAAATCTGATTACTCGTCATAATGCGCATTCTCGCCACTATTAATTGCCGAATTGATGGATATTGTCCACATCGAAGCGGCATAACCATCACAATTACAGTCGTCTTCTTCACCGCCATCCCCGCTTGCCCATACAAAAATAGATCCTAAGCCATTGCGTCCCTGAAAAATGACCAGCATAGTTTTTACAGAGAAAAATATTCATTCTTCCATTTTAAATTTCGAAATTCAAAATCTCATTACTGTAAATTAAGTTGCTTAGAATTATTTCTAATCATTAAAATGCAATCAACCTCATTAACACCCTTGACAATAGCACGCATTGTTGCATTACGTGGTCCATCTACCGTTTTTCCATCATCAGTTGGTCCCCAACTTGCCGAATAAATATGAATCAGATTCGGCTCATGGCTCATTGAATTGGCCTGAAATGAGATCATGTAGAAAATATTACTTTTTCCGGAAATAACATTGTAAAGAAAGTTTCGAACTTTTGACTACTAAGATAGCATTCTTTTATCCATTCTTCAGTAATCCGTAAAACAAAAACCCTTCATCAAACAATAGTCACAGGACCTTGAGCAGTGTAAACTTTTATCTGCTTCAATATTCAATTCAAATTCATAGTAAAAAATTTCCTACTTAAACTATAAAGTTAAAATTTGTTCCGAAATTCCTTCAAAATTTTAAAACTTTTGGTTACTTCGATGAGATCTGTCATGTAAGGCTGATCGAGCATCCGAATACCGGCAACTTTGCTATCATAAGCAACACCGACACCGCAAATACCATTATCGCGGGCTGCCGCTATTTCACCAGCACAGCTATAATTCAGAACTTTCTAAATTTGAATTTGCACGAGTCGAGGAATAATTTTGAATTAAAAGCAATGCAATAAAGCAATATATTTTCATACGATATCCATTTTATGTTTTTTTTCAAGCATCGCAAAGTTTTGGGAAATGATTCACATTTCTCTTGTTTTTTAATCTCACTGAGTTATCCCAATATATAATAGGGTGACACCCTAAGCATTCAAACTTTCAGATTTTTAAGTAGTCCAAAAGCGTCTCCAAATAACAGTGTTGATAATAAAGCGGTGATTTTACAAAAAAAAGAAGTGATAAAGTGACTTGCGAAAACATTAGAAAGAAAAAAATATGAAAAGAAAAGTTTGAATTTACAAACCGTGTTCCGTGTGAATTGAACCAATCGTCCGTGTACCTTGGATAAGGGAATGGATCATTGGAACTGAAATCGTAACTAGCTCTTGCATTCTGTAAAAAAGGTTGAGGTCAGCTATCTTCATAAAGATTTTTAGAAGAAAAAGTAAGTTGGAATTGGGATGGTTACGGACGATTCCCAACAACGACCATGTCTCGATGTGTTGGAAATGTTTCAGCAGTAATGAAACTGTCAAGTTGTTGTGAATAAAAAAAGTTTTCCAAAATTTCTTTTGCTCTAAATATCTCAAATTTTGTCCGAAAGTTCGATCAGCAAATGGATTGGGATAAATATTTTAGTCAGAAATCGAAAGCCTTTTTAGCAAATTATACTCAACCAGTCCCCCATGCAGTTGCATCACGAACAAAGTACATAACATTAAATTCCCAGTTTTGCTCTTGGTAAACAAAAACTCACGAAATTGTTGGCTAGATCCGGATGCATATAATCGACTCCATCATCCATAATAGCCGTCGTTATATTTTTACCAGTAATACCAAGTACCCAAGCTTTTTCGACATTTAAGTCCAATCGTGGCTTACCATTCGCTTGTCCAATATTATTCTTTAGAAAATGATTTTGAAAGTATAAGTAGTTCGAAATATGATATCATTTTTAACCACCAATTTTCAACTTCAAAAATTTGAACTTAGAATTTGTATATTGATCATTCACCTAATAAATTTATAAGTATAACACTTGGGTAAATTCTTTAAAAGAATTTGAAATTCGAACTAAGCAAAATTCTCAGTTATTTTTCAGAAATTAAAAATTGAAAAATAGATTAATGTATGCAAACATATTTACCAAATACCATTGATACGGATAGAGTGGGTCAGTTGGTGATTGTGCTGCAGTGAAATCGAGTTGCTCCTGTAACCGTTCTTCTAATGCTCTAAAAAATTTTGCAGTTTATGTTTCAATGACCAACACGTTATCTGTCAATAAAAAATCCAAAGATTTAATTTTATCACAAGTCGATTAATCTAGAAGAAGGTAACATTGCTAGCAGTGTCAGATTTGATCTTTGAAAGAAAGTATTTTCGGTATATCAGCTTAACTCCTAAAATTCGATTTTTCGAACAACGGATAATCTTAACTGCAATTTTTATGGTTTAAATTAATATAACCACATGAAAAATAATTACCTGTATCCTCGCTTCACACGTTTGAAACCCGTTAATTGTTCTACATGTACCACCTGGAAGTAAACATCTCACAAAAAACCGTATTTCACATGAATCAAAGTACTGTATTGTAAAAAAACCCCCATGATTCAACACTTACAATGAATATAAATGAATGCTACGATGTGATATCTAATTCTCATCCTTGTCTCTGATTTTCCAGCTTTATCTTCAATAGTAAATAAGGGGAACTAAATCACATAATTCAAATCTACTATTGAGAGTTGAGATTTCTGTTGATTTCCCTCATTGCTGAGAATGAGAGAAGTGTTGAGATTTCCCAGCTTTATCTTCAATAGCAAAAAACCGTAGACTCATGTAAATGTTCCGGTCTTATAATCACGCCGCCTATGTGTCATGTCTAGAATATTGTAAACAACTCCACTATTGAAGAATATGTTATCTATTATAAGTTGCCTGTGGACCGATACAGCTCTTCAACTCGATTTTGTCCTGAGATTCCTCTTTCATTATTTTTTTCCATTAATACTCTCTTTCAATCCTTTATTAAATTTGATCAGTTTCCAGCTTCAAATAAATTCCTCTACTATATATAAAACAAGACATATTCAAGCTATCGATTTTACCTTCGATAATCATCCTTAAATTGTATTGTAACGCAGTTGCGACAGTAAAATACGTCATAACAAAGTCTTTATCACACAACGAATTCATCTACATAATCAACTAATATCACAATTTCTTCAAACAAAAAGATTTCACGATAGTATACGTTTTATTTTCAGGTTGCGTAACATGTCTTCATTGCGTAGTAAGTATAACATGTATTCTATTTAATAATCATTTAATCTTGCACTAATTTCTTTTACATTGACAATATGTTTTTCATTGAATTATTATTTGGTTATAAAGTAAAAAAGAAATAAATCGGAGATTTTGGAAATTCAAAAAACTTTTTTTTTGAAATTCAAAAAACTCACATCATGATCGTCATTTAGCTTCTTATAATGAGTGAAGGAACGCTTTGTTCGTGCATGTGATAGTGCTGGTTGAACAAAATGCCAATCAGTTGCAGAGCCAAGGACCTTAAAAAGAAAGGAGTAAACATCTATAATTAGGTGGGAAGTTTCTAAATTTCATTGCTCTTTGTAATAGTAAGCGCAGAATATTTAGTAACTAGAAAAAATAAATGAATAAGCGGATGATTGTCAATCGAATTGAAACAAGTAACCAAAATAACATCGAGTCTCGGAAGAATTTACGTGTTACGATAACACTAACTTCAGAAATGAAAAAGGTGAAATTTGGATGCACGTGAAACACGGCCGCAATGTTAACGCAACGTCAAATGCTGTTTATCATTACATATCAATATCTACACGATATCAGCAAGGAAAAGTAGGAATGCTCAAAAATTCAGTTAGGATCAAGTGAAGTATCTCACATGGGTGCAATCCAACTGGCAAGTTTTAAAAAATTATAATTTTTTATATTTTTTAACTTTGAAAACACTCGAACTTTCGATTATAAAATCTAAAAATGCATGAAATTGAACGGGGACTTACGGATCCACGATTAATAAAGCCATGTCGTTTAGCTATTGAATGGGCATTCTCAATACCCGGATGTTTGATATGGACATAAAAATGATTGGTGTATATTTCAACCGCATTGCCAGATGTACAAATTAAAAACAACAAAATACCATATGTACTACAAAGTTGCCATTTATACCATCTTCTCATATCTGCAAATTAAAATGCTGACACCTTGACGTAAAAGAAGCCACTTTAAGTAATGAGCAGTAAGATGAAATAATTTCCAATATTTCACTTATATTAAATAATTATATCAAAAAATATGACCAGATAATTTGAAAGTAAGATAAGAGAGCGCATGAGATGTGGAACCTTTGCACACAGTTGAAATCAATAAAAATGCCAAAAAGCCTTGAGGCATAATTAAGTGAAAGAGAGTTTGCAGGCTTTGCATATACGCTAAATCTCCTCAATAGATGTATATATTATGCTTTTCTCCTCCTTATTTGTAGTGTTATATTGGTTCATTTGAATTAATTACACAGCTTGAAAATAAAAGAAAACTATTCTACTAGTTGTTTCATATTAGCAGATCTTATCAACTGAATACTGATATTGTCATTTCTATCACAAAAATATTTTCGCCTTTGTTTCAACTTTCAAAAGATAAGCAATGGTCACAGGTGGGTATATAAATCCTATTTCATGCTAGAAAACTTGAAACTTTTGGCACAGAAGTATCTTTTGACAGAGATCGAACTTTGATTGAAAGCATTACCAAAATGCTGTAATTGAAATAATGAATATTTTCTCTTCAATATATTATTAAATTCTAAATTTACAATTAATCCAAAAGAAAAGAATTAAAATATAGTAAGCACAGATATTTTTATCAGATCATTGGTTTTGAAAAATTGTGAAAAGCTTCATTTTCTAGACATTCCTTCACCTTTATTCCTTTCTTCATTATATTTGGATCAGAACATACCACCTTCAAAGTTCTATAAGAGTGTTAGGATTTTTCAGATCGATATAAGAGATTGATCTTGGTCCTTTTTTCAAATGATCCATGAGCTTTTATTATGTTTTTTTTTTTTTTTTTTTTTTTTATTAATCATCAAAATCTTTGTTTTTAGAAGTATGAAAGAATTTTCCTCTGCTCAGTAATACTGAACATAATTTAAATTTGCTCTAATCAATTATAGATACAAAGTGTTTGAAAAAATGGAATGTTCCACTCATTAACGGTAATTTAATGGAATACTTCACTTATTACAACTTCGATGTCAGCACCCGAATTTGCACAAGTGGAAAATTTCTGAAAAGCAGAAATCCAAATTGAATAATTGGGGAGTTTAATTATTAAAGAATATGGCGCGGTGTGTTATGTAGAAGTTTCCAAAAATCCCAGTCTCATTTCTCATACTAAGCTTAGCAAAAACTGAAGAAAAATATCACAGAGGGCGAGTCAAGTTTTTTGCTGATCCTATTAAAACAAAAGTTTTCCTTTTGCTCTCTACTTTGCTTCCTGCTCATTCTATTATGTAATTTTAGAAATAAACGAATTAAATGTAATAAAATTGAGAAGTGTCTGGAAAGGCCATCAAACGAAATATTTGTTTTTACCAGACTCGCAAGAGAAAGATATCAGTTATTTCAATATTAAATCCAAAATCCAGCATCAGAATTTATCTGGGTTGATGCATTGAAAGTAATTTAAAATGGCTGAAAAAAAATTCTGTGCTGTCCGATTTCAATTTCTTATTCATTTAAGATAATGTGCACCTTAAAAGCATTCCAAATTGAGTAACGTTGAGTAACGAGATGTAAATGTTGCTAAATAACAATACATTCCATTGATTTGTTATACGAAATTTGCTTATTAAGATCGATAATTAGTTTACATGGCTTATCTAAGGCTTATGCGATAAATATCCTCAATTAAAAAGCAAGTGGAACAGAAATATTTAATAAATAGTTGAAATGGGTGAAAATGAAAACATTAATGGATGTATAAGTTTTCATCCAAAATAAGCATATTTAAAATTCCTGTTGATCTAATGGCTTATTCCATCTTTCTGTTTTTGGTCCCTTTTTCATTACTTCTGTTATCATTGGAAAAACTGAGGTAGTAATTGAAATTTTCTGGAATTCAATACTATTCTGAAAGCTTATCTGCTTGACATGTCGAAGCATCTAAGGACACTCCCTGATCCATTCTAAATATTCTCCATCCTTCTCTCTTCGTACTACAGACTTGAAAAACCGTTGAATTTAAATACCTTATTTTGAAAACCTCAAATCAAATAGGTCATTGACCTCAGTTTTAGTTTCGCAGTCATTTCAACTACGCTTACTTAAAATGCTTTTGTTGTCACTGTTTCCTGCACGATAGGTTGATAACAGAAGTAGTTATCTTGGCAATAAGTATATTAAAGAATCTATCCGACATATCAAAATTAGATAAGAAACTTGACGAAAAATTTTAGTTAAAAAAAAAAAGAATCACATTTAAATGAAGAGCAAGGGCATGCTTTTAAATAAAATTTTCTCCCATCTGACGGATGTTTGCTCGCAAATTTTTTAACGTTTTTTCTATTTTCTTCTTTTTTTTGAATACTTAGTATTATAAAACTTTGAATTTACTGAAGTTGAACCTATTTTTGATTCAGCAAGTCACAGTATAACTAAAAATATTTTACAATCCAATTAATCATTTTAACTTATGAAAAAAATAAATAAACCGAAATATTCTCACCGATATGTTCATGAGGAATTGTTATTACAAAATGTGAGTGTTGCCTTAGGCTGGAAATAGAATGGAATGTTTGATTTCATAAGAAATACTAAATGAGAATTCCTATAAATGAACTTGAGCAATTGGCTTCATGCACAAAAAAACCTTTAAGGTGATCTTTTTTTAGCAATCTTTGTTGAAAACATGCAATGCTTATGACTAAATTGGCTGAATAATTTCTGAAGAATCGGAAAATGTAATATACATTAATTCATTCTATGATGAATAGAAAACTTTTTAGCAATCGATATTTAGTATCATTTAAATTACTAATATCTTGATTTTTGACAGACTGCTGTTGACAATGCCGGAATTTCGGTGACAAATTATTATTGAGAGTCCACAGAAATGACAAATCAACCGACGGCAAAATGCACTAACAGTTTAGCGATAAAACTCATAAGCTCAGTGATATAAATGTTTGAATGAATGAATGAATGAGTGAATGAATGAAATGAAATGAATGAATGAATGAATGAATGAATGAGTAAATTAATGAAATGAAATGAAATGAATGAATGAATGAGTGCATGCATGAATGATTGAAATGAATGGATGAATGGATGAATGATTGAAATGAATGGATGAATGAATGAATGAGTGAATGAATGAAATGAAATGAAATGAAATGAAATGAAATGAATGAATGAATGAATGAATGAATGGTTGAATGAATGAATGAGTGAATGAATGAAATGAAATGAAATGAATGAATGAATGAATGAATGAATGAATGAATGAATGAATGAATGGATGAATGAATGGATGAATGAATGAATGAAATGAAATGAAATGAAATGAATGAATGAATGAATGAATGAATGAATGAATGAATGAATGAGTGCATGAATGAATGATTGAAATGAATGGATGGATGGATGAATGATTGAAATGAATGGATGAATGAATGAAATGAAATGAAATGAAATGAATGAATGAATGAATGAATGAAATGAAATGAAATGAAATGAATGAATGAATGAATGAAAGAAAAACTGAATAAATGGCGATGTGTGATGTGATAGTGTGAACTTGAAATAAAGTAAATAGAAGTAAAAGGAGCTGCAATGGAGCAGGCTGGCAAAAGAAGAACTAACAGCTCCTGGCCAAGCATTCTTTTACCGTTTTGCTGACGCAATTAAATGAGGCCAAGCTTAGTCAGGTCTTGAGCACTTCTGTTGAACTGATCAATCTTGGGTCTAGCTTGCGAACTTCCATATTTCTCATGGCACACCAATTGTGAATCTTTCAAACAATATTTTGTTTTTCTGTCTGGTCCCTCATAATTCGCAACACATTATCAAAGCCTTGCAACTTAAAAAATGATTATCCATGCGAGCCTAAGGGACAGAGTCAGTATGAGTAAGTAAAAAGAGTGTCAGAAGAGTGAATAATAAAGTAGTCAAGCAGGACATGTGACTAACTCTGACTTGTCTAAGCCACCTTTTCTTTTTTGCCTCTTCAGGCTAGCAGACCTGGAAGGGCTTCAGATTAGCAAGCCTAGAAAGGCCTCGCTAAAGTTAGCAGCTACATGAAGAATGAGGTAGCACAAAAAATAGAAAATAAGAGGGCACTGTGTAATAGCATCGCAATATCCAGTCTCTCCTAATCCATTAATGAAAATTGCTAAGGCCAAATATACTAACGAAATGCTGAAATTTAAACAACGAATGATAAGGTGGAATTATATTGATGTCTATTAATACTCGCCAAATCTATAAGGAAAATGAAATTAGACAGTTGAGAGAAAAATGAAGAATCACGACGAGTGAGTTTTGTCGCTGAAATCGCGAGGAGCACAAGGAAATAAGTGATTCTTGATTTTCAAATGATTTGTTAATCTTATTGGATGTGAATATGTTTCTTTGTTTATACGTCAAGTGGCTTTGTAACTTTATTCTTTGTTGTAGCCAAGGTCACGCGCCAAAAAAGACGCGCTCTCATGCGCTAAAGATGGCGCCTTATTGTAGATCAAATTTTAGCGGGATCCTCCCTCTATAAATAAGAAGAGGGTCCTGACCATAGGATCATTTTCGAAGGACATGCTACCACGGGGTCAGTTGTTTGTATTGGTATTGTGTTTGTTGTGTCTTGTCGCTTTATCAGATTTATAGTGAAGGTTTGATTACCCAACTTTGAGGTTTCGAGAACAATGCAAGAAGAAACAGGAACTTGTTACGGTTAAAAAGATCGACAACAGAATTCTAGAACTAACAATTATTGTCACGGTCATAGAAGATTCGCGACAAGTTTGAAGCAAATCTTGTTTAGGATACATTATATCAAATTGCCCAGTTGAACTGTTTTCGAAAAGCCTGCACTAGCACTGCTATTTCCAATTGCTCTTCTAAATCTGATGTTGCAAAATTAGATTCAGAATCTCTATTCAAATATATTTCAAATGACCAACTCAAATTTAAAAGAACAAATGACGTTTGAAAATGGAAATGATTAATTCTTAAATGGCATAGAAAAACAAAGATCAAATAATGTTGAAATGTTATGCATCTCAGTCGACCAAAATTTGGCAATCTGTGTTTTTCGCATCAGAATCTTGAAAAATAGGTAGCTTTGTGAGTTTTTTCGGAAAGATCGATTTTTTATTATGAAATCGAGTCATCACAGAATAAAACATTAACTGAACGCTAAACTTGTTACTTTAATCCTTTTAAAGATCCAGATCTTGACATATTATCGAACTTTTATTTATGACAGATTTTTGCGATAATTTAGAAAACTTTGGATAAGATACCAGAAGGAATCATTCCCTAATCTTCGGAATATGTTATTAATGATTTCAGCTATTTGTGAATAACGTATCGCTGTCGTTCTCAGCTATACTTTAACGATAACCATATTTCAAAGACGACCTCTAAAATATGCTGGAATCCATGTCTATGAATGAAGTACCATCAGAATTCTCTGAAATAGGAGATATTTTTACTTCATTTACTTATAACTTTGCTAATTAACTTCATTATTTTTAGTCAAAACAGCTGGCGAAAAAAAATCAGCAAACGAGAAATTGAAACCTGAAATAGTTTCTGAAGCCGGTAAACATTAGTACGGTGATTGGTTGCACGCCAAAAAAATCAACAATGGTTGATGGAATTAATAAGTTTTAGAATTCTATTGTTTTGGAACAAGATTCTTGGATCCTGTTACAGTTCTAAAATAATTTTTGAAAACTTATTCAGACTGGAGGAATGAAGTTAATTAGTAGAAGAAAGTGAAAATCAGTGTGGCATTTAGTTACGAAAGTACAGAAATTTCGACTTGAATTATGAATTGTGAGCTGTCTTAATATATTAAAATAATATATAACGAATGCTCTTGTGTTACTGCTTCAATAACTCATTAACAACTTACAAGGAGTTCATATGACTAAGATTCAAATTGCGAAAGAAAAGAAACATAAAAAAGATAGATTATAAAATTTGATTTCATTTTAGGATTCGATAACTTTGGAATGTCAATTTAGAGGAATCTGAATACAATTACATCGCTGATATGAAAAATCAAAACGTTGGATTTGAAATATTTTTTGCCATAAATACATCTTTTTGAATTCGTTAATGTTCACTATTGTTAGATTCCATTAAAAAACTGCTGTTCATATCAAATACACTTATTTTGCTTGAGTAACAGCACTTTTTCTCTTCGGAAGTATGAATTATGTGATTAGTGATTAGTGATCAGTAATTACTAATAAGTGAATAAACGAACATGTGAAAGGCATATTTATTCATCTTTCCACTTAAGTGCATGTAGCATTCATCAGAATAATTTGCGAACAGCTCTTTACAACTTACGACAGATTCAAAATGAGTTACGACGCAAAACGTTGCTTATATCGATATGCTGTACGGATCAATGAGCTATTAGAATTTTATTCCGCAGTTCTCAGTTCCTGAATCATTTGACGTATATGTAAAGTGCCAGAATCTCTTTTTCAACGTTCAGATCAGCAGCTAATAGCTTATTAAACTTACCAAATTGGCTGATGACAATCACAAGGATGATTTTTTTTTTTTTTTTTATTTTAAAGTTATGGAAGCGCTGTTTTAGTAAAATATAAATATAGCTAAGGATGGGCAGAAGAGCAAAATTAAATAGGATATTGACTCTATCAATTAAAAAACTAGGAAAATCTAGAAGAAAAACATTGGCAAAAATTCAACAAGGGTTTAAATTTGCTTAAACTTGTAAACAACTTTAATTCATTCAAAAAGAAAGCTTGCTGATTGTTAGTCGCGCATTATTGATACAAAAATAAGAATAAAAATAAACAAATGAACTGGCGATTTTTTTCAGCAAATGTGATCGAAATCCTAATATTAGTACAATACGCTTGAGATTCATGGTTCTGGTTTGCAACTTCGAAAATTCACGAAGTATGTCGTTAAAATCTGAAATCCTGAAATCCTGCAAATGCTGTGAAATATTTAATGCATCTCAAAAATTGTAGACGTCACATAATGTTGCAAGTACTTGCATATTGAATTTTCCCATAACTCAATGTTAAAAAGTAGAATCGATTGAAGTTGAAGAATTTTTATATGCATTGTTTTTTGCTTTCTTAAATCTTTTAAATTATCAACAGCAATCTTCAAATCATTAACAGTGAAAAAATGTATTCTATCAGAAAAGGCAATTTTAGGACCATTTACGATCTGGAAAGATACAGAAATGGAAAAATATGCTTTGTTTGAAGGATGAAAACAATATTTCAGAGTTTTCCAGTAAAAACCAGTAATCAACTTGATGCCTTCATATTTTGAAATGTGTTCTATCGGATCTCTCAAACATATTATACGGCGACTTTGAACGTTTCTACCAGTATTCCGGCATTTTGCTACTTGTTATAACTATGGCTTTACTGGTGAATTTGCAAAAACCTCCTTTTATTGGTACCAGCCGAACTATTTAACTTGGCAGATTCGAAAAAGCACATAGTACCAATAAAAAAAATCAGATTTTAGTTCTGACTTTCTTTTTCTGCAATTTTCTTCTGGTCTATTTCCTATTTCCTCTTTAATGTTTTCTTTGCTGCAGTATTTAAAATTTTGAAAAAAATGGCTTTACTGTCTAATATTACTACTTCTAAATAGTTCGACTGGTACATTCGTCCTTCGGAGTGTGTTCTTATCCAAACTACAAACATGGAAAAGTGGTGGGATAATTATAACCAATAAGAAGTAGTGATATTAGACGATTTTTATGGCTGGATGTCACCAGCCGAACTATTTAACTTGGCAGATTCGAAAAAACACATGGTACCAATAAAAGGATGTTTTTGCAAATTCACCAGTGAAGCCATAGTTATAACAAGTAACAAAATGCCGGAATACTGGTGGAAACCGGACGTTGTAAAAAATACGACATGAAGGCGTTCAATAGACGCGTCACACTAACATGGATAAGAACACACTACGAAGAACGAATGTACTTTTCTACAACTTCAACACCGATGTCGCAATCAATAACAACGAAGAATACCAGGGATAATACTTCACTTTTTTTTGTATTGTAACACAACACAATTTTTTAATAAAAAATTTTATTAGTAACACAAAACAAAATACAAAATATTAAAAAAAACACATGTCTACTAAGCTCCGGTCCCAATCTACGTCAAGTGGTGCTTCGCACGGCACGATGGCGGCGCTTCGCGCCGCCGCCCACTCACATACAGGCGGTACTCTTGCGCAAAAACTACCTGCAACCCACTTCAACCAACTAAATCAGGCTGCCGCAACCAATACAAGGTTACCGAAATCTGAATCTTCCCCTTCACCCCCCCACAATCCGTCCCATGGGCTATGTTAATAACGGAGCTGTTTGGCTGATAAATGTTAAAATCCGTATGCAGGCATCCGTAGCCACACACGTCGTACAATACCAGAGGTGATACACATAAGCCTAGCTGATGCCACATCAGAGCGATCACCCCCTCCAACCACTTGCACTCGCAAAACGCCCGGAGAGCATTCCTTGTCCGTACTTATCCAAACTACGGCACCGTAGATCTTTACTGGACTGTTTGGCGGTATATTGAATGCGTTGGCCAGCATCGCGTGGCCTCTTGCTCCAGACTGAACATCAAAACACGCCGATAAAAACGTGACATTGCGAGAAAGGACAGAACCAAACTGCCGACGTTGTGAATCGTATCGGAGAATTAAATTTGAAGAAACATTGTAGATGTTTGCGGTTGGTTGTAGGGCAGGTTTCTTCTCCTATGATTCCGTATTGTAATCCTTTCCTGATTTGTTGAAGAAATGAGGAGTTGAATGCTTCAATGTTAAATATTGTTGACACCCATCGTTTTCCTCTACTGTTACTGGTTTGTTGGTTGGCCATATTCAGTTGTGTAATAATTATTATGATGTTATCTGTTAATGTTTTTTTCATATATGGTATGGCATTTATGGTCTGGCAATTGGTGTGGCATGAGCGAAGCATGCAACCAGCGAAGCATGCAGCCAATGCCGCCTTTTGTACGTGCATTTTTGTAAATGTATGTCTGTCTATGTTCCTACTCCTTAATTTCTTCAGTTGAGCTGTGAATAGCATGGAGAGTGAGTCATTATTTTTAAGCTACCCAGCACAATATAAGATTTGAATTTTGACCCGTCCGGCATATGGGTGGTAGAATGACTTATGAAGCACAATCTAATATGCAAATTTAATTCTTCTTTAAATTCATAAATTTCAGCTGCATGCTTGATTCAGGTAACACTGGCACGTGTTTTGTTTTCTACTTTTGTTGGTTGTTTACAATCTTATCATTTTATTTTTCATGTTTTGAGAACTGATCTTGTTTATTACCGTAGAAATTTTCAAGTCCAGAAATCGTTTTCACAATGGCATTAACAATCAGCAAATAAATAGAACTATTTCCCAAAGTAGTGCGAAAAAGTCTCATTACAAATTTTAATTTTTCGATGGTACTAACGTGACATTTACATGTTAATACTCAAATCATATCAAAAGTGCTAGAAAGAAGAAAATCAAAAGCAAACATAAAGGAATTTTTGCATATTTTTTTTCTGATAACAAGAAAGTATGTTTAACTGAACCTATAAATGTATTACTTATTACTTATGTAAATTTAGTACTTCTCAAAATGTATTACTTATGATTATCTAAGCATCCATCTCAGTGAAATCCACGTATTGCCAAATTTCTGCATCATACTTGTTTATTCTGTTAATATTCATGATACGGCACAGAACATACCATTCTTATGGTTAAATATACATTTTCTTCTAAGAATATCACATAAAATGAAAAATAGAAAAAAATCGCAAAAATAATAATTTTTGCTTGTGGCCTATATTGAATCTTAGTAGAATTTTATTAGAGGAATTATGCAAATAGAAATTTAGTCATTTTTCACATTTCTTTTTCGCATTCCTTGACTCTTTATGTAGCAGAAAGCTCTTTCTTTAAAAACAAAATTAATCTGTAGCTATAAACTCACAGTGACTAGAACGAGATTAAATTTCCGGTTTTCTTTTTCGATATTTTAGCATTTAAAGGCATAATAAAAGCAGAAATAAACTTTTGGGAGAATCCATTCCGAAATGAATAAATTTCGGCATTACATAATACTTCAAATTTCTTATTTTTTTTCTTGAAAATCACTTTCACTCCTGATTTTCACTAGTTTTTGAATTTTCGATGTTTTGCTGAGATCACAAATGAGACTCCAAATAGGTTGCATGTCTTTCATCCGACAAGCCATCTCTGAGATATTTTCTTTATCCTGGTAATCTACAGATGTTTCGTCAAAGGAAATAGTGCCTAGAATTTTTGTTGCATTCTGAATATTTGATACTTCTGCAGTATCTTCTCCTGAGAATTCTGTAATTTGTGGAGTAGAAGATGTCAGACTGTAATACGTGTTTCGTTGGAGTGATGATTTCTGGGACTGATCATTATCAGGACCACCGTTTGCATCTGTAATTACTGATTTAGCATCATATTCTGAAGATGGTGACTCTGCTTCTGGATTACTACTAGACGAATAAAAGTAAATAGTGTTTGCAGTGCTGACATTGTAGAGTGATGCTATATACTGATGACTAGATGGTACCATCGTATGTATCAATGTAGCTTTTTCGATTGGTGCTTTGGTTGAAAATAAGAGATGTAATTCTGGAACTTCTTTAGAATCTGCGTTTGATACATTCTTCTCAGTAAGCAAGCTGATATTAGAGTCATCGGTAGTTTCGAAACTGCTGTCTGTATTATCATTAATAAATGTGGAAGAAACAGTGCTGATTCCTGATTCAGATAAAATACTGAACTGACCCACTACATTATAAAGGTCGATTGTGTTCGTGCTAGAAACAATATCACTTTTCCGTTCATCAAAAGTTCCCTCATATCCACTTTCGGAACTATAGCTATCGCCCCATATAATTCCTTTCCCATTGGTTCCATCGGATTCGCCATAAATCCCTGACACTGTGCCTTCCTTGGTACCTTCAATTATACGCGTCTTATACCACGTATCTGTAGAGAAATTAACGTTCCTGTTGACATCTAGATCGTTTTCTGCTGTATCAGCAGCAGAACTTGTGCTAGAAACAATGCTTAAGTCTGAGCCATTACTAAGACTTAGTTCAGAACCTGCTCTGGAACTAGATTCCGAAACAACAGTTGAAGACAATTGCAAAAGACTGCTCGAACCTAAAGTTAAATTGGAAATTGATTGTGTGGCTATCAATTTCGTATATCCATGTTTCCTTATTACTAAAGGTGTTACAGGATACTCATCACTTATAGATGTTTCTGCTTCATCGATTATTATTGAAGAGGAAGATGAAGAGAGCGAAGAAGCTGTCACACGTGATAAGGAATACAGTTTAGGTATTTTTGAAGTATGCGTAGCGCCATTGTTGATAATATCAGTTTTTATGATAGAATTTGTGGTGCGAGATTGAGGAGGAATGTAAATGAGAGGTCGAAGACCAGTGAAATTGTCTATTTTATGACATTCTTTGACAAAACCATCGATTCCAATGGTGACTGCAGTTGTCTCAGAACGTCCATGATCATCAATTGCTCGAACAGTTAAGCAGTAACTATTTTCAATTTCTGCAGGTAGCATTTCCTTTTTTAAGTTTATGATACCTGAAAATTTTATAAATTTTGTTTAATGTTATCAAACATGCCAATGCCAACTATCTCACATCTTTTGTTTTTGCCACTATTTTAGTCTTTTAGTCTAGTTTAAAGATTTATTCGAATCAAGATTTAATATAAATTTGATATTTTCAGACCCATACTAGAAAAAAAAATAGAATGATTCCGAATTAGACCAACCAAGAAAGAAAAATGAAAGTTTTCTCTAGTGATCATTCGAAAGATGGCTATTTTTATTTCATTTAGCGATTTTTATTTCATATATATATATATATATATATTCAATCATTATATCTAAGCTGCGTTAATTTATAAGTAAATCACACCAGTTTCTGGATTTATGGTGAAATAATCATCCATTTTAGTGGAATTTGAATAAAGTTCATAATGAATAGCTGATTGACTTGCTGAAGTAGCCATAATGCGAGCGATATCGTCGCCGACATGCGGCCAGTTCGCAATCACAAGCGGAATGTTATAATCAGGAAATTCGAAATGCGGACGGAGGAATATCTCTGCATTGCCGTAAATAATTTCATATTCGATGGATTCAGATTTCACTGATGGGTTATTATCGATAAAATGAACAAATTTCTAAAATATTAATATGTATTTCTATACTTTCTGCTATTATATATTGAACATTCCATTTTTTCATGCATCCTTTCTTTTTGCTTTTATCGCTAATATATTTATTTAGTCTCAAGCAAACTTCAGTACTTTTCTAATTCTATGCACACAAAAAATTAGCCTTCGCTCCTATGCATTATTCAATTTCAGTAACGATATATGTAAGCCGAAATACAGCAGCATTTATTTCCTGTTAACTGAGCCCAAAAGGTTTCGAGATCGATTTCACGGATAGAAAAAATCGAGCTGTATTTAAGACAGTCTTCTCATGCTTTGTGGAATTCCTCTTTATGATTATATTTCAATTTTTTTTTTTTTATTTCATTTTTCATAATGTATTCATTCATTATCATATTTTTCACAATCCATTTTCGGAAAGCTGCAAGCATGCAATATTTATCATCATTCTTGAGAAAATTATTTACCTGACCAGTGTTTGAGTTCCAAACGTATCGTGGATCGACGAGCTTCAGTACACCATTTTTGCCAATTTGATTTACTCGTAATACTTCGAAGTCGTGTTCTAAATTAGCTGGATACGGTATTCGTCCGTAAAATGATGTAGGTTGTTGCTGTGATTCATTGAGTTGAAATGATGCAATTTGCTGTCGAAAAGGTTTTTCATCACTGGTGCCACTTTTTTCGTTGACCTGGAAAAAATTTGTTTTTGATCTGAACTAACTTAAATACTTCATTGATCTGGAAATGACATTCGGAAGAGATGACATTCAAACAATAACTTAAAAAATAAACTGAAGAAAAAGTAATGAGTCATTGAAAAAAGAAAAAAAAGATTACATTGATAAAGATCAATGGCGAAATGGTACGTAGGACCGACTTCTGCATATCATAGTAAAACAATAAAGCTGGATTGGTCTGAAGTGAAACTAGAAATTTGGTTGACGAAATAAACTGATGTATAATAAAGGTTTGAGTATCTTCCAGTTCAATCAGTTCTCCATTCACCGAAGTCGTCACTTTGAAGTCACGAATCACTCCTCTCTAAAAAAAATCTGAATATGTTAAGCTCTTTTTTCTATCAAATAATATAACAGAAATGAAGCTGTGAAAACTTCATTAAAAATATGCAATACAGTAAATATCGATATGAAATTATCGATTGAACCTAAGCGGAAAGATCTATTTTTCATTTTCTAAAACTCAATATTTCATAAACTTTCGTTATAATTCAACTTATCGAATTAAAAATAAATTTTACATGTTCAAAGTCAGTCGAAATATTGTATATAGCATTAACAGTTTTTCCGGACTCAATGTTTGCAATTGTGAAGCGCAAATCGGAAAGAATCTTGTTTTTAACGCCACTACTAGTGATAATGCCACTGATTTGATAAGGTATGAATTTTTCCACGTTATCTTCCGACAATACAGATATTCGGATTTCTTCCACTTTGACATCTCTGAGATGCGAATAACTGAAATTACAGAAAATAATAGTTTCTTGATGGTTTACAAATTTCAAGATTATCTGATCGCTTGCACATATAACCACTCTCATAGCATTCAGATCTTAAATATTTCTTGAACAAAACTAATGATTTCTTCACAACTACTTGACTATTCAGTGTAAAACGTGGTTCACGACTACATTGGAGTATGTTGCTGAAGACATATCTTCTAGAAAAGATGAGGGTTCTAACTAAGCGCCCAGACTGCTTTTACTTACACGATAATAGGCTGTCGGCGATTTGGACAGTTCGATGATTGTTGAAAAGCCAACTATCTATTGGGCTTACTCCATTTTCAACCACAGTGAAGTGTGGGATAAGAGATGAAAAGAGTGATCTCCTTATCACTTATTTATGCGACCTTACAATGTGTAAAGCAACTTTGTGAGCATTTTCAAAATATAACGTACCCAGTGTTCATCAAAGCGATGATCACATTAAGCATAGGCAGCGAAGTATTTATGCTTTTCGTATTTTCTGAACGCATTAAATTTGAAATGAAATAATAAATCTTCAACGATGGTCGGGGACAAAATGTCACCGTCTGCGTTGCTATTCGTTGTATGCTTCTGCGGCCACTTCGTACAAATTTTAAAATCAAAATTGCCTGAAACCAAATCAATTAAGAAGCTGCTATCAAATATGATATGATTCTTTTTTTTTTTTAATTTGTAAAAGTGTTGATATCAAGGAGAAAAGTTGCAATGGATATCTGAATAGCAAAATCTGATAATTGACTGAGAATTCAAAAATAACCACATAAAAAATGATATGCATCAATCCTGACCAATTTTTAAAGGTATCCAAAGATATTTTGTCTAACATCTATTAGATACTGCGTTATTGTTTTCAACTTATAAAATTTGTTTTTCATATTTCAAATGAATTGTACATTTGAAAATCTAAAATACATCCATGAGTTTATCTCGAAGCGCTTATAATCATGAAAGTTCTTGATTATTCCTTGTGATATTTTCTGTGTTGATGCCAAATTCTTATGGTCTAATTTGATATTTGATGGCATACTTGATATTCAACTTCACGAATCAAGCGCATATTTTTGACGGGCTTCAGGCTCCATTTTGCGACAAAGGACGCATTTGGTAACAGTTTCGAAGCGCGATCAATGCTGCCAATTCCATTCAACATAACGAGTCCAATCCGAAATCGCATGGGGGCATGTGCTGTATCATCACGACTTTGAATCATTTCTAATCTTACTTTCACGAATTCCAGTGGTTCCTTCTGAAGAAAAGAAAATTGAAAATTTCGACTATTTAATTTTCTGCAAGATGTATTTTATCAATATAGTTGCTGTCATAGAAGAAAACTTCGAAAAAATTTTGTGCTTCCATAACAATTGTCGAAAACCTTGTCATTTAGTGAAAGAATCCCCTGATAATCGCATAACTTCATGTCAAACATAATACATGGAAATAGCTCACAGTTACTTTAATGCGGAACTTTTCAAATATAAATGCTTGTTTTCATTAAAAAATTTAAATTTCAACCTTTTTGTTGATCACTCTTATTGTAATATGAAATTCACTATTTTCATATGGTCTTTCGGGCGTTATCAGACTATAAGCGTAAGCGCAAATGTTTTCATCAGTGTTTTCAAATTTCAAGGCTTTCTGTGAACCAGACATATTCTCCGATGACCACGATAATAATCTTCCCATATAATTGTGAAGCAATATGAATGGATTATCGTCACCGTACTGCAATTCACCGTATTATCTCATTTGAATTTTTTTCACTATCGTTCGAGGACTTTCGAATTTCTTATTATTTCTATTCATAATGGTCTGTTGACCCTATTTGCTCAAACTGGCACAATATATTCAGTCGTAACAAAATATATTCAGTCGTCGCAAACAGGAATACCTGTCTTGTGAGTGTTTTCAATCGATCCGAATGAATAATAAGTTCCCTAGCATCTGTGAATTTCATGCCCGAAAAATTTGCTTCCGAGAAGAGGCTCGGTGTTATAGACCATTCGACAACTGTAGCATTCCAACGATGGACCAAATTTATGCCTCCTTTCTCATCTTAAATAAAGTAAAACATAGCAAAGTCAGTTCAGAATATCGATTGATGTAGAGGCTGTAAGTAAAATACACTCATTTAGAAATAAAAATCACCTTTTAGTTTTTCGAATTCACTCTCACTGATTGCAGGTCCACTTTCTGATGAATCAGATATGCTTTCAAAAAATTTATCGAACCACTGCCTGTTATAAATTTCTTCGAAATATTTGAATGGCAATAAGATCTGCAAAAATTTCACATAAAGAATTTTGAGATTACAAATCTGCCTTTATCGCTGATTCTTTAAATTGAATTTTATGAATGGCGTAGTATTTTAATAATAGATTGTATCGCTATGAAGCGATACTTTTGCTAGAATAAATGATGGACAGAAACTGGACATAAAACAATGAAAAAATGAGACAATGGAAAAATCAAAATTGGATGATGAAATATGGAAAATGAAATCGGCGTGCAAAAATGCAGATTTTTAAGCAAAAGTCTCCACTCCTATGCATTCCGAACTTTATTTCCATCCAGATGAAAGTGGCAGCTTAAATACGATTTGTTATGATCTTATAACCCAAGTTTTTGCTTTTGTTTCACATATATATACAGGGAATTTCCCCTCGATACATCAGGACTATACTACCATCACTCTTTCTGCAACAAATAGTATCTTGTTTTAATGTGGAAAATGACCAAGAATTGGCAGTATTTTGCATATATAAAATTTGGAGAACTAACATTAAGTCGTTCAAAGAATGCACTGTACAGGGCGATTACATCTACTGTTTGTGACGCCAACACTTTTAGAACCGGGAAATATTTCTGTAATATATCATCTGCCTGTTCACTGATCAGAGCAAGCTAAAATCTTCGAATCTTTGAAATTGATACACGAAGACATATTCTGATGTCTAATTTCTTATGATCTGAGGTTTTTTTGAAAATGATAAAATTTGGAAAAGTAAGAAAGATATGATTCTTATCAAGATATCAAGATTAATCTGTTCAATTAAGATCATTTAATCTAACACGGTTTTGAATTTTTGTAGATCTGAAAGACTCATATTTGAGAACTTTTGGATAATAATTGAAAAATATTGCAACGAATTCTTTTTTATACCTAAAAAGTTCCGACATTAGCCTTAATAAATAACAGCACACTGACCGAAATAATGCAGCTGAATTATATTTCAATAACACCCGAAAATATTGTTTCATTCAATAGCTTACTGTCCAATTAAAATTCAATCACCTGATCGAAAAATTCTATTCGTTGCTGACTTTCCTCTGATGACTTACTTTTGATGAAACGCCGTTGCTGTGATGCTGGACAGTGTGTATTCAGTGATGAAGCACATCTGAACGAATTACTTAGATATCAAAATTAGAAATATGAATTTTTTTTCTTTTTCATATATTAAGCATCTGTCCGCGACAAATTTAATTTTTACAGGCTTTGAGACATCAACAGAAATGTACATAAAAATTTCATTGACGAATCACTGCCTGACGTTGCATCCGTTTTGAAAACTCAAAAATTTAAACTATTTATTCAAAATCGTTGCAAAACTTACGCAAGAAATTGTCCAATTTTATGAAAGTCGACTCCAGCCGCACGACACTCTGCCATCATTAGGATGAACATTGCTGTGGTTTGCAGTGATACCGTATCATCGGGAATATGTTTCCAAACAGTGCCGCAAATTGCTGCCGAAACATACTGTTTGCGACAGCGCTCTTTGGCCTTCATTGCACAGTTGCAGTAGATAGTAGTTTTGGTCCAAATTGACGCTTCTTTGGATGCAGATTGCAAACCAACTGAAATCATCAAAGGCACAAAAAGCTGGATTTCTCATTCACTTATCGGTCCCTTCCATCGATGACTGTGAGGAACTTTATGAGTCATCTCAATTTCGGAGGCATACCTATCAAGATAAGTCTGCTTTTTTCTTTTTTTTTTTTTTTTTTTAAATATTCAAATGAATGATGAAATTTTAAAAAGACAAGCTTTAGTCTTGCTATCGTTACCAGTAAAGCAGTTTTAAAAGCTTGAAAAAACAAAAGTGATTAGAAGAATATCAGTGATCAATTGTCAATCAGTTTTGCCTTTATGCAAAAAAAAAAAAAAAAAAAAAAAAACTGGAAGTGTTAAAAATTCGGATTACCTTCACAAAGATGAACTTTGTCATTCTGTTCATTCCTGTCATCAGCCAATATCATAACATTCCGTACATAATTTGATATCGAAGCTGGTACCGTATAAACGTACGGAATTTGTAAAGCAAAAACTGTGCATGTAGTTGACCTTTCTGTCTGATTAGACATACGCGACAACTTGCACTTCATGTAGTAGCCATCGCCTCGTCCTATTCCATTCGTAAGATCTGCCTGTAAAGTTTTTCATATTCGACATAAACTGACTGGAACACTTTTTTGATTTAGAAATTCAATTTAAGCAATTTCTTCTCTAAATTTCCCTGCTTTCTTCTATTTACACCAAATTTTCAAGCACAAAATTCTAACAAACCGTTGCCAAGCTAAATGGCAGATTTTCATCATGAATTTCAACAGAGGGCAAAACAGCTACATTATCACTTGGACCATCCGAATCACTGCTTATTAACAATTTCACTTCTTTAGTGCCACTTAAAGGTACCATTATTGTGGATGGTGTAAGATGAAGCTTAGGAAATGGCACCTGCAGAAATTCGCATGAAAAGTAAAACAATCACTTCTCACATTTTATCTTCCAGAAGATTTCGACAATCATAATCATGGAATTTTGTGAGTGCTAGAGAAACTCAAATTTAGCACAGAAAATAATTGTTAGGGAAAATAGTATGCATATTTATTCAAATGAGAAACTTCATTTCGGGTACACTTTTTTCCATTTTTTTTCCAAACATGAAAACATCCAGATATTTAACATATCATTAAAAATTGAAACTGTTCAAAGTCAAATCTTAAGTTTACCTTCAGTTTCATATCAATTTCTTCCAGCGACAATCGCCCATCTTCAACTACCGGAGAGTGTGGTGGATTGATTGGAGCAAATACTATTAGTGAGGAATTAATAAATGATGGCTGAAATTAATTTTTCAAATCACTATTAACTAAGTGAAATTGTGGAGTAAATGGGGTCAAAAAGTTTGGATGTTTTAATTTGGTATACGAAATCTTTGCATACTCAATAATACATAACACTTCAGGCTTGGACAAGACATACCTGAACAATCATTGTGACTGATACGTGAGTTGGAGATTTAACAGTAAGCTGATAGGCTCCTTCAATAATCGAGAAAAAAACAACGAGTCCTGTAAAAGATTTGAGCCAATCTTAAGTAAATAAAGACGAATTACATAATTATTTTAAAAAAAAATTAGTTATGCTAACAGCAGAGAAATACTAAAAATGCAAAAAATTTTGGGACCACTTTGTCATCGCAAAAACATTTTAAAGGCCTCTAAAATTTTTAATGCCAGTAGATCGTTCTTTAGCATTATGCATTACTACAAAAATGGCACTTCTCATTACCAAAAAATCCTAATCATTTCTTCTGAGTATGCATTTTAAAGAAATTTAATTATTCTCAATTACCATTAGGCTTTGTCTGCCTCTTATCATTATAGCCAAGTACATCATTTCGGAGAATTATCTCCGCGTCATTAACAATATGAGTCGGATCCAATGCACTTACTTCATCCACTACTGTTATTTGAAAATCAAATAAGTCCGAAGCGGCATAATTTCGATATTCTATCGTAAATAATTGCTGTAAAAGATGGTTGATGCAACAATATAAAAAAAAAAAAAATTATTTGAGAATGAATTCAGCTTAGCAGCATAGAAGACTTCGTTCAATAAACTTGAAAATCTTTTAAATGATTTATAAAAAATGGTACCAGTAATCTGCAGAACTCATAAAACGTTTTTTCTGTGCATAATATTGTTGTTAATAAAGAAAAATAAAGAAATCTGTCAACAGAGAAATCTAATAATAATTGGTAATTATTCTGCATTATTATGTCCTCTATTATTATGCATTTCGATTTAAACACTTAGAGCCATAAGCTTGCAATGAAATTCAATGACACCTTATTTTCATCGAATAAAATCAAGTCACCACCAGTCGTCCAATTTACAGCCTCAATCAGCGGTCGATGGCTGAGGAAGAGTGTAAGTGTTGATTCTGGATTATTGAATTCCGTAATATTCTGTAGCGGTGGCATGGTAGATACCAGAAAGAGAGGGCTATGATCAGGTCGAATGGAAATTCGTGGTACAGCTTCAAATCGATAACCTTCTTTATTTACAATATCAACCTAAATTTTTTTCTATCTCTGTGAAATTAAATGAGTTGATAAAAGGTTCAAAGAAGTGGAAGATCATTAAATATTTAAGCGACAATTAATAAAGATGCAATTAAGCAAAAATAAGTAAACTTCAAGATCGGAAAAAGAATAATTAATTTCTCCCTCTATCCAATTTCTGTTTTTTATAGAAAATTTACTAAATAAGCAAAGAAACCGTGATAATTTTCGGCGGTATTTGTGGAGCATTGGAAATAAGTATTTCCGATGGATATGATACAAATATCGATCTTTTTCGATCAACTTCTACTTGCTGTCTGAAATAAATGTAAATGATTTAAAAAGCTTCTTCAAATCTGTGTCCATAAAATAATTTCAAATTTTGATTTTTGAAAAAGCAAATCACCAATTTGCTTTTTCAAAAATCAAAATTTGAAAAGCAAATCACCAATTGACACTTAGTAATATTTGATTATGCTTCATTAGCAAACCTGATTAGTTTCTTGGGTGTGCCAATGCATTTAAATTGTAGCATAACAGTAGTATTGTCAAGAGTTTTATCAGCGGCAAATGTAACCTTCATTGGCTTTGATTCACCAACTGCTATACCATTTACTATCTAAAAATTCAAATGTTTCAAAATAGCAAAAAAAAAAAAAAAGAAATAATGACATGAATCAGCAATGTTTTAGAATGAAAGATTGACAATAATCGAACCTATGTATTTAATAAATGTTAATAGTAATCACTAAAATTGAAAAATAAAAGATTTCTTCGGATTACACATTTCTAGTGATCTTGAGAAGTAGGAATTTACAGAGAATAGACTTGTCTACTCTAATATATTCAAAAAATGATTAGTCTATCTTTTTATGCTGTTTTTCTATCCTAACAACAGATATAACTCATGCTCTCTTCTCTGATGACCCATTGATATCTCTCAAGCATTATGCAATACCTCTTGTTTCTAAACATAATATTCAAAAGATCGAAACCTTTTCATATTTCACAATTTGTATTTTATCACGCGGTGTGATTAGTTCCAAATGACAGTTCACAAGCACTTCTCTGCCATTATTTTTTATCTGATAATTCTCATCAATCTGTTCGCCTGGTTTCATTCTTATTTTAGAAGTATATTCAATATCAAAGGTATGTTCAGTCCATGTTATATTACTGGACGATTCAATGGCGTCAGATTTCGCTGCACCAGGATGCATGACAATCTGAAACTAATCGCGACGTACTGTAATATGTGATATTATGGTAGTTAATTCATTTAAGAAAATCCGTCCTACAACATTTTAAAAGTAACCCATAATTCTTAATATGGTCGATTAGCCGACTTGTTTTGTATTATTGAATTTTATCAGTTTTATCAAATTCAATAGTGACCTTCGACAAGGTGGAATATTACAGTATCGATGTAGCAAATTTAAAAGAACTGTAAACAGCAGAGGAATAGTAAAAGGATTATTCAGACGAGACAAAAAAACAACAAACCACTGATGTCGAGATTGTTTCATCGAATGGATAATGCTTAAACTCAAAATGACCATCAGCCGTACTTGTTGTCGTAACATTTTCGACCAGCTTATTATTTTGATAAACCAGCATTTGTACCGGGACTCTACCGATAAGCTATAACACTAAAGCATTGTGGAAGATTACCAGTGAATTATTAGGTAAACCTATTCCCAACTTCCGAAATACTTATGTAGCAAGCACCAGCACATATTTATGTCTCTCTTCACTATTTCAAAAAAATAATGCTTAATAATATTCTCTAATTTGTCTTCGTTATAATAATTAGTATTTGAAACAGAACCTACTTTTGTATTGTGATTAACGATCCCCTTTATCACTTTCATATTTGAATCGTCAGTACTTTCCACCTTAGTAATCACTGGGATATACACCGGCTTAATTGTTAAATTCCAACTAATTACACATTCACCGGTAAGCGAGGTACTCGTAACGTTTACAGTATATGGATGAACACGTCCGATTGGCTGTGCCCAAAATACCATACCGTTCGGATAAATTATCATTCCATTCGCATCTGTTTCAATGTTGAATATCGTATTCTCTTGCTAAACACATAACAGACCACAAATCTTTGAATTTAGCTAATGTTGAGTGAAGTTTCAAGAATTATCGAAAAGATCAAAAAAAATAGATAATTTAGCTGCTCTGATATTCAAATTTAAAATAAGTTGATGTTTCACGAAATCTTAAATCAAAAAAAAAAAAAAAAAAAAATTACTTTCATGTACAATATTCGCAATGTATAATGAGTCAATGTGATTTGAAGTTAAATAGATGAATAAAGTCAAATAGATCTAAACAATAAAAACAGTAATAAGCAGAAATGATTCCTAATTTTATGACTCATTTTTGATTAGATATTAGAATCATCATAACTTTCATTTCAAACTTCGTTTGGAAGTTACAAACGAACCTGACTAGGTATTTTGACAGTATATGGTTCACCTTCCACAGCTTGTATCAATTTTTCGTTATTTAGAACTTCACGATCCAATTTCGGTCGAATTTTTTTCTAAAAAATAACTAACAAGTATCGTAATGAATTAGAATTGCAGGATAATCGATTTGAGCATTATATACTAGGCAAATCGAAGTGAAAGAAGTCTGTGAGAATTCGTAGTTATTTTTGAGAAATATTTTTGTTGGATTTTTTGTCACAGTTGACAAAAACCAATTTTGTCTTCTACAGAAATTTTTGAATTCCTCAAGGTAGGATACATTAAGCTTTAACAATCTCAATATTCAATGGTTGTCATTCGGAAAGTGCTGCATAGGAAAGTGAACAGAGAAGTCTTCTAGTAACATATTTTAAAAATTTATCGCAGAGAATTTAGTAAACTCTGAGCTGAAAGAAGCATTCATATAAAATCGTCACCTGCTCACAAAATATACCATCACGATCTGCCGGGCATACACAAACTGCTCCCACACAATAACCTTTGCAGTCCATTTGATTGCATTCATTGTATAAAGTGAAATGGATCTGCAAATAAGAATTTTTAAAAAATATCTGAACTTTGTCCGAAGAAGAACTGAGGCGGCCAAACTTGGCAAAGCACTGTAATATATTATGTCAAATTAAATTGGTACGCACCAAACGCTTGTCCAGAAACGGAACAGCTTTATCGGATCCATACGGGATGATGTTGAACAGATAACGGCCTGGCAAGGCTAATCTCGGAATCGTACAACGTACTAACGACGATGAGAGATAGAAACCATCTGACGCTGTGCTACCATATAAGCATGTATAACGCTTTGATGGTATGCTGAAATTGTGATTCGTGAGATGATTTCAATCTAATTTCCCTCTATTTAATAATGGAATTCTTCATATTTTAATCTCGTAAAATAATTAGCTAATATTCAAATTAAATCTGTAGAAGGATATAGTAGCTATGGGTTTTTCGGATGCTTCAGGAAGATTTCAATATTTGAAAGCCTAAAATTATTCAACAATTCTATCTTGGAGGCTAAAGAAACATAAGCTACTGGGCATCAGTTTTTTACATTGTTTTTAAAAATAATTCATTCTGCGCTTATAAATTTATTTACCATTTTGCACTTTTTTTGAAAATTTCACAAAAGGAAATTTAAACATATACTTACAAAGGCAAATCATTCCCGTAAACTAAAATATTCTCGTCTTTTTGATGAATTCCGGCAGCTGTTGGTAAAACATATAATACAACTGATATTATGTCACATTTTTCAATGGCGCAAATATCGCAGTACTGACCGATCCAACCACCACGGCATATGCAGGTTCTAAACAAATTATCAAAAATGTTTCAAATATTCAAAGAGTTAATTAACGAAGCAATACTGTAATTTGAAAATGATATCATATTTTTTTTGTAATTGGTCTGTCAGAAAGATCGGTAATGTGTAAACAAAACAATAAGCTTTAATGTTATTTCACGCACATTAATGCAATGTCATTCGTATGACAGATTATATGACATTATCATTGTAATCATTATCATTATCACTATTATGACGTATGATAGATTATTACCCATTTATGAAGACATATGAATTAATAAGAAAAAGAAGATCGTAATTTTTCGAATTCATCACTGATACTTTCATATTTGCAAATGTAATACTATTATTTTTCATTAAATCTTTTTAATTTATCTTTCATATCACTTTGTACAAATTTTCTCTTCCATCCACCCACTTCTTCAGTCTTTTCATACTAACTTTTTATTCTTAGTGTGAGAAGAATTAGTTACATTTATTTAATTATAACGAGTTTTTTTGTGAAGCTTAATTTATAAACTTTCCTGAAGTGAGTAACTTCTTGCGTTCTTTTGCTTGTACTATTAAGATATGCAAAGTGCTCTTTTCTCATTTACATGCAGCGAACTTTCCTGCCATTATTTCATGCAAATAAATTGAGGAACTTCATTTTGATGGACGTTAGTAAAATCTTTTTTACAATGATGTTATATTAAAAGAAATTTATCTAATTATTATTAATATGGTATTAGAATGCAAAATGTATGTTCCGCAAGTGTGCCCAAATTTATACTTTGAAATGGTATCAAAAAGACACATCATCTTAATGTAAGGATAACACAAAAATTATAAACCTTGTATCTGGGTTGCAACGTCCATGAATACATTTCGCATCGCAGGGGTCACAGGTTGGACTTTCACAAATCGAGCAATCCTCTCCAGCAAATCCATGGAAACATTCGCACAACTGAGGTCGACTGCAGGTGCCGGAACCGGAACAATTATTCAATTGATTGCATAATGGTCTCGAACAAAACGGTCCTGTCCAACCGGTTTCACATACGCATTCATTATCGATGCATGAGCCGTGATTGTTGCAACTTGTATATGAACAATTCTCCATTGGTTTGCTGCAATCAACTCCTGAAAACCTTTTTTTAAAAAAAACATAATGCTTAGAAAATGAAATGTCTATTGATACTTGGAACACTGAGGCTTCATTCGTTTTTTTTGCTGCAAAAATCTTCAGAAGTCAGGAGATATATTAGTATTTTAAATGCAAAAAATAAGATTAATTTTCGTATATCTCAAAATATCTCTATCAGTATGATGGTTATCCTTTTAGTACTCCTGTCTTTGTCTGAAATTATTCGGATTATAATTTCAGATAATAGAGATAGAGCAAAGATAATATTTCAACTTAGTCAAGCCTGAAAAGTCACCAACCTCCAAACATTGGTTCACAATAACATTCATTGAGCGACACGCAAGTACCATGCCCAGTGCAATTATTTACCGAATGACAGGTTGGCTCTGAGCAGTCCAGGCGTTGCCAGCCATCGAAGCACTTGCAAACATTTGGTGCTATACAGTATCCATTCATCGAGCAGTTCCTCAATTCCAAACACGATATTTGCGAGCAATCGGGTCCTGTATATCCTGCATCACATTGGCAATCATTCAAGCCTGAAATATATGGCAGTATTTTTTTCGAAATTGAAAAAAATTGTAAATTAAAGCAGTTTAAGAATCTTAAAATGATTGTATTATGCAAAGATCAATTAGGAGCGAATATTACAATTATGACTTTCTTGCCAATAATAATCATTTTGGAAAAATTGAATTCAACGAAGAAATATGAAAAATCTATCCAAATATTAAAAAGATATTGAATAAATAACTCACCGATACATTGTCCGTTGTGAGAACAGTTCGAAAGAGCCAAACAGTTCTCAGCAGCTCTTTTCCGACTAATTGAATTGACTTGTGTTCGATCTAAATTGAAATATCTTTTTTTCTACTTCAGAGAAATTATATTCTGTCCCCACAAACCGGAGAATCGATTCCGGAAAACTTTCAACAAAACTCCGACTGAACAAACTCAAAATAAAATTTAACTTAGAAATGACAGGAGCTAACAAAAGTTGCAATTATTGATCTCACCATAAATGAGAGTAAATGCCTATCATTTGAATAAAATATCTTAATTTGAGGGTTAATAATTCAGTTTTCAAAATTTTAAATGTCGCCCCTGATCAGAATGAGTATAGTATTATTCGAAGAATTTTGATTTTAATGTTCGAACCTCTCAACTTACCCCATTTCCTGTCCAAAATGTTTTTTCCTGCAGTAAGCACATCATCATCATTCCAATAATTCCCAGCTGCATTCAAAGTCTTGAAAAAAAAATTCCTTCAATGAAATAAGGACATGAACTGTAGTCGTAATCAAACGAAGTTGTTACAGTTAAATGATTTATCGCCAACGAGGTCAATAGTATGACCCCCGTATGTATCAGGGAAAATCCACTATGTAAGACGATATAATACTCTTTGTATGACTTCGAAGTGAGATTCATATATAAATGCTCAACAAAGACAAAAGGAACAATCTCCAGGTCAAGGCAAGATTGATTCGTTTTCTTCTGGATGGAAATAAAATCAGGGATGCTTAGGCATGGAGAACATTTGCTTAAAAATTTGCATGTTTACGCGCTGAATCCATTCCACATATTTCATCCTTCAATTTTGTTTCTCTTTTGTTTTATTTTTTCAATGTATTATGTCAATTGTTTTCCGTCATTTATGCTAGTAAAATTTGTTCAATACTGTTTCCGATTCACGAGACATGTTCAGAAACATTCGTGTCATGCCGTGCTAATATACACGAGCTATAAAAGCAATAGAACAAATCATAAAAGAATTAAAATCGTTAAAATTTTCATTTTTGTAGGTTACTTGTCGTTAAAGTGCACAAAATACTGCAAATAGCAACTAGAGAAGTTATGCGAAACTTAAATGCAAACTTGACTTACTATTCCAACGATTTCTTCTCTAAATTCTCGGAATTTTTTGCAGACAACATTTGTCAAGTACTTAAAGACTTCATGACAGGTATAGCATGAAAGCAGGCTAATTGCAACTTACTTCTTTATATGAATGCTTGTTGTCCAAGTCAAACTGTTCGAATTCATTATCACTGACGTGAAAGTGAGGACTGGTAACGATCAGCGAGTTTCGATAATTTTGATTTTCATTAAAATTATTGTTGCGAATGGTACCATTGAATAGGTTCATACCCGTTGCGGAAGCAAATAATGACCATTCACCTTTATTTTCCATAAATATATTTTGCGTAACATCAATTGCTTGACCAGACTGTCTATCCTTCTGCATATAAGACTGAATTGAAGGAACGGTAAGGATAGAAGAAAGGTCGAAAAACAAATAAAATCTGACCTTTGGTGATATGTGAATAGCCAGCGTCCCTTTTTGTCCAGCTTTATTGTTTTTGTTAAAAATATTTCGACGTATTCTTGCATCTTCACAACCTTCCAGGCTTATGCGCATTACTAAATTGTCATTTTTCAAGAAGCGATTTCTTTCAATTAACATTTTCGGTACCTTCTGATCTTTTCCATTTAATGGACACTGAAATGAAAAATGGAACGAACGCTTACTTCATATGAAATGGCAAATGATGCTTATGTTTTTATTGTTGGTTACAAAGATAATTATTTAACCTTTGAGAATATAATAACAGATGGAAGTATATTCGAAACAAAATTTGAAGTATATAGATGAAGCGAATAATAGGATTTCAAACTGAGTAGAATACCACCACTGCCTCGTTTTTGTTTGCGGACTGTTATATTGCTCAAAACAATCGAATCCAATTCATTCCCTTCCCTCTGAGCAATAAGAATCCCGAAAGATCCACTATTTTCCAACTAAAATTTGATTTTTTTAAAAATTTTGCTCTAATTTTCAAAAAATTTTCCAGTCTTTCGCTATTGATTTAGCAATTTAAAAAATTATTTATATCTCAACAATGAAATATAAATAAGCAAACCAGATAAAAATATATTGCTTAAGACAAATCAACTGAAGAACTGTTCGGATGCGAAATCATTATTTTGAATACAGTTTACTTACCACAATACTTTGTAATATTATGTTGCCGGCCGGACCCAGAAAATTTATTCCTGCCTCTGCACAATCCATTATTACAATATTTCTGAAACACATTATGATTTTATACTTCTGGGATTTTCACTCGAAAACAATAATTAATTTGGTATCCAAAAATAACTTGACTATCTAGAAACAAAATCAATTTCTTATTTAAGCTTAGAAAAATGCAAGCTTTTTGCTAAACTAAGTTGCATAAGTTGAATGTTACTAACCATCCGTGCAAATTATACCTGAGAAGAAGAACATCCTGTATCTGACGTTCCTGAATTCGAATACCATTACTGCGCGACTGCAAGATGACTGATTCACCCATATCCAACGTACCATTATACACCGTTGTTATCAATACACCCGTAGAAATTGGTTGTATGATCCGCATATTTTTAATTGATATATTTGACGAACTAACATTTAATCCAACCAGTGCATTTTCCAGAATGCAGTGATTTGCATGAATAGTACCGCCTAGAAATTAGACAAAGTCTTTTTATCTACGATTTTCTACGATTATCTGATTTATTCTAGATAAATAAATTTGATACTGTTTATAATTTTTTTTTTATTTATTAATCCGATCTAAAAATCCAACGAAAACTAGAATCAGCAAAAGCTGATGTTACGAACCTCATATTATGACAATAATGGTAATAGCACTACTACTATAAATTAATAATAATAATTAATAGTAATAACTAATTAATAATAATAATAATAATAATAATAATAATAATAATAATAC